>JANJGK010001970.1:0-153340 GCA_039081455.1 Macrobrachium rosenbergii | reverse complement strand
GGTTGATTTTCCTGGAGCAAAGCCAAACTGGCAGTTGCTAATTTTAGACATTTTTTTCCTACCGTCCCTCTTCTTGTCCTGGTTTCATTTTAAATCATGCTCCCTGAGTCTTGATCCTCTGTCTCCCCTGTCTGTGACTGCTACTCCTCTCTTAAATTGCGTCATCGAAGTGCCTTGCACAGTTGCTTTAGGTTTTCTGATGTTTGTGTTTGTTTTGTCTTGCGCTTGTTACAACCACATCCTCTCCACTGCACAAATGGGGATATCGTCCCATGGAAACTTGCCAGAGAGTTGTTGGCCTCACAGATCTGTTCCAAATGAATACTCATTCATTTTAAGTTATAATGTATTTGATCAACCTTGCAATTAGTGTCTTTCAGTTTGTTCTGTCAAAGTGTGATGTTAGGAAGCACTCCCTTGATGTCTTCAGATGCCACATTGTGGTGTTCGTTTAGTCATACCAGCATCCTCCAGTTCTTGTTGATTCTCCTCAGCTATAAGCATCAAAGCACAGCCTCCTTCGTCTTATTATTGTTATTATTCTATCAGTATTTACTGCTTTCGTAACTGCGTCACCCCATATGTGTTTTCAACCTCCTCATTCCCCAATAGGCCTCTCCTTTTACTGCACCTCCCTTCAAATTCTCTCTCTTCCATCTTACTTTCCTCAACCCTCTCATAACAAATGTTTCATTGTGCAACTGCAAAAACTTTTTCCTCCTGGTACACATTTCAAACCTTTTTCTATTCCTCTCAATTTCCCTTTCAGCTCTGAATGATCTCATAGGTCTCAGTGCTTGGCTTTTTGCCTCAATTTCATATTCTGATATATTCCTACAGGTAACCTCCTCATTTCTCCCATACCAAATCTTTGCCAGTGTTTGAAGAAAGCCGTTTGACTTTCTTTAATTGCCTTCTGTAACTGTGTAAGCAAAGAAAGACTTATTTACAAAATAAATCGATAAAGGATATTCTAGCAGAAGGTAATAACTTTTCAGTTAATAATATCATTCTCTTCTTAAACAAAATTAAATTGACAAGTAAAATATAATCTTCCCCTTTTTTCCCTCATTTTTTTTTCTTCCCCTCTTGATTTTTTTCCTAATTCCCCCCCTTTTTTTTATTTATTTTATTTAACTACTTCATTTTTTACGTACTCTTTCCCCCCTTCTTTTCCCAGCCCGAGAAGAACCCTAAAAGAGTTCAGAGGTCTGGTTAAACAAATCATTTATAACTAACTAACTATACTTCTTGTCAAAGATCTTCCATCCCCATTGGAGACTTCTCATTTACTGACTGATGATGTCCATCTTGAAACTATGCCAGTACCTTTGTTAGCACAGGAAAAATTCTGTTTCATTGTGGTATTCACAGCCAAAAAAGGGTCACGTGATAGATGTATTGTAGATATACCACCACCACAAGTCCAGAATATAGCCAAGGCTCCCTGTGGCTAGTCATATCTTCATTCAAGACCTGGTTTCATCCTCTCCAAGCAGTCAATCTCCCTGTAATTCCTGTTCAGAATTGGCTTTGCTTTAGACTTTTGGAGATAGTTCCACTGAGGAGCAGTTTCCTCATTTTGTGTTTGCCCTTCTACCATTGTTTTAACTTGAGGCAAGACCTCTCTCCTTATGTGAAGGGCTTTCCATGCATTCCAGGCTATGCATTGTACTTTTTTACGACGTTGAATAACTTTGACCCCTATCCTGCTGTAATACGTGTTCATATTTTTCTTTGACAGAATCATCCTCATTGTCAGTTTATCCAATTACTTTTTACAGAATTTCAGGCTAGAAAAACCCTTAATTCTGTTACTGAAGACAAACTCTTTTTGCCGTCAGTTTGAGAGTTAAGTAATTGAACTCAGTGGTGTGAGGTTTTGGCACTTAAGATATAATACCTAAGGGGCACTGTAGGCATTACTTAGATTTTTTTGCAGCTTCCCTAGGTCCCAGCACTTGGCCTTTGACCTAAATCTGACATGTTCCCTTCCCATAATGTCTAACACTTCCTGATTGGTTATGTTTGAATCTAAAAGAACTTTGATCAGTGGGAGAATGAAGAAGAAAGGGAACACCAAGTTGCAAAGAGTTTGAATGGGTGGTAATGAATTATGTAGCGAACATGAAAAGAAGAGAATTTTGTTGTGGAAATGTGAAGGATTATTTTGTATGTGTTGCCCGTAATTTGATTTTTTGTGTGTTTTATATCTCATTTTTTGTTTGAAGAAGAGACCTTTTTCTTAATTCAGAATTTGAGGTAAGTGGTAATTGGCAGCAATTAAACCCAAGAAATGTCTTTGTTCTATGTTGTTTTTATGTGGTCATGTTGTTTTGTTCATTTTGAATAATTGCCAGCTTTTTGGGGGATGTTGAGTGCAAAGTATACACTGCTGACGACTTTCCTAATCAGTGCTGCACATTTCCATTCATTTTTGCCATCCTTCATTTTGTTTTGGCAATGTTTTATAATTTGATGTTGCTTCTCATACAGTAATCGTTGGTTTTCCCGTGTTGTCTAAGTGACTATTCTTCGATCAGACATATTCTTAGTAACGTTCAATTAGCGTGCAGTTAACACTAGGATGCCCAGATCTAGCAATGTGCCTGAATGCCCAAAGGGAGTCATTTTGACCCCTATATATTTTTTTAATATACATTGAAACATCTTAATTGCATTATAATTTTTGACATTCGTTATTATCATGTATACAAACAGTGTAATTTTATTGCACAATAATTCTCATGTCATTGGTCCCAGGTAAAAACCATAAACTTTTATTTTTATGATTTTGGGAATGTACTTTGTATTCCAATTTTTGCGAACATGAATAAACTAAAGAAACCTTCGAAATAAAAACAAATTTGAGTCTATGTCACAATATCACATCTTTTATACATGCGCGCGACTTCTGCAGTGCAATTACTTGGCTTAGTTGACAGATGTAAAATAGTTATCTGTTGTGACATTTCTCCCTTTGTTCAGATAGGGCTCCATTAGTTGCATCATCAGGAATACCAGTTAGAATGTCGCGGTGACACTGACAAACAGTTGTTGCCTGACATATGAATATTGTATTTGTACAAGGATAATGGAATGTTCAAGTGTGATGTTACTCAAATGTTGCACGTGAGGAAAATGACTCGAAAAAATGAGGAAATCTGGACGGAAGAAATTTGTAGGCCTATAATGAAACAACCATTATATTAGTCTTGAATACGTAATGTGTAAAAATGATTAGAAAATGACTTACATTTTGTACTCGAGTCCTGCTGAAAGGGGCCAAAATGACTCCCTTGGACATCCATTAAAAAAAAACTTTAAAAATTAATGTCTAAAGCAATCTAACCTACTCTTCTACAGTTGCATGATGCGATATACTCAAGTCATCAAAAGTCATAGGAGTCGGGGGCACTTTGAATGGTGGCAAGGGGTCAAAATGACTCCATCGGGCATTCTAGTGTTAAGAGACCTCCATCTTGGAGGAGGTTCTAGTTCCTGCTGCCAAGTTGTATCCTTTCTAGTTACTCAACTCTCCACTTTTCTCCAGGTTTTGTCTCTCAAGGGTTTTGCATTATGAAATCTAACATCTTTTTCGCCCTCCTGACATAGTCTTAAGTTTTCCCAGCAATTTCATGAGGTTGGTACGAGATATCAGTCATTGTTTTAATGGGTTTTCGCTTTTTAATCTCCTCCAGTTCTCAAAAACAGTCTCTGGCTTTGTATCTCAATGAAGATTATCAGTTGTTATAAGTTGACAGTTTTACAGCTGTAACTTCGTTAAACGCTCAATATCACTCCAGTTGGTACCTTCTATTTTTCCCCATCCCTCTGCCTAAAATAAGTTCACTTTCCTCCTACATCTTGTTTCTTGCACAATTTCTAAGTAAACTTTCTAATCTCGTTTGATAAGTATGTTACAGGAGAAGTAATTTGAATGACTGTATTTTGGGAGGCTGATTACTAAATAGGGCTCCTATATATTGCTGTCAGTTGCCATTTTGTGTAGGGATTCTGAAGTAAGGTCTTGTCTTATACAAGAAAGGTCTCTCTCTCTCTCTCTCTCTCTCTCTCTCTCTCTCTCTCTCTCTCTCTCTCTCTCTCTCTGTGCTAATAACAAACTCATTATTGCACAAATGCCATTAGTGCCTGTCTTTGGCAGATCACATATATTGTCCTGATTTCCAAATTGCAGTGGTTATGAATGATTTCATGTGTGTGTGTTTGCTTTTTGTAACCGTCACTATGACACAGGTGGCTACACCTGTAACTTCCTCATGGTAGCTTGTCAGTTAAGCCTAAACGTTTCAGGCTTCATTTCAGCTATCCTAGTTTTGACAGATTTTTAGCAGAATACTTGGGCTGTAGAAGCCAAGTTCTAAGGACGACTATTGTTGGTTAGTTGGATGTAATAAATATCCACTTCCTGGTTCTTTCAGCATTGATAGCATTGCATTTAATGTATCCAAGGCCAGATATAAAGTATATCCTGTTGCATTCGACTGCAAACATTGCATCTGGCAATGCTTGACACTTCAATGTTGCAAAGGAACTACTTAGTGATTTGTAATGCTATGTAACAATTTCCTACAGGTCATTTGTTTGACCACAGATCGAGTAGTGTTCTCCAGTTTGGATGACGAGAGCCGCAAGAACCCTTTTCTTGGGATTAAGTGGCTTGAATTGGGAGTTTGCGGTTGTCCAGCCGTGGTAACAGTATTTCAGTGTATTAAGAGGTTCCCTGCTTGGCTGGTTTAGATAAGCTTCAGAAACAAACTATATTATTGTTCTTACTGCCCTTGCATTTGGATAATGCTCCTTGCTTGCAGCTTTTGATCTACTTTTCATTCTGTATTTACCTTACCTTCTCTTGCTTCTTCCTAATGAAGATATTCTTTGGAAGCTTGACTTCCAATCAATGGCCCCTTTGGTGGGCTTGTTCCATATGAATAGGTTTCAAGTAGGACCAACGCTCTTGACTTTTCCATAGGGCCTGAGACTCCTTGGCGTAGGATGCCCAGGACTCTGTCTCTCCTAACTCCTTACATTATCAGTATTGCTTTTTCTTCTTGATTCTTTTCCTGGAGAGTGACAGGATATTCAATCACCCCCATTTTCATTTCTGATTTGCAACTTCAGGTGGTCACCAGTATTGTCAAATGGTGGGTCTTCCTATAACCAGTATTGATAAAGGGTGATTGGTCTTCCCATAACCAGTATGATTGTTGTTCTTATGACCAGTATTGTTAGAGCATGATGGGTCTTCCTGTTTATGCCTTCAGGAGGCAAAAGGAGATTGGATTTTTAAATGGATTGGTCTGTTGATGGAGGTTGTATTAATCTCAAGTGATTGAGGTTTGGAAGTCTGTTGTGCCTGTCGTCAGTGGATACGTTTCAGCCCCACCTTTTTGTTAGGCATGACTTTGAGGTTGTTTGATCCCTGTGACACAACTAGATTACTTTTCTAGAACTTTGAGACTTCTAGAAGTTCTAGATGACTTCGAGACTTCAAGAACTTCCAGGTGAATTTTTTCTAGAGCTTGACATTTCCAGAAGTTCTAGATAATTTTTTAGAGCTTAACCTTCCAGAAGTTCTAGATAATTTTTCTAGTTTGACACTTCCAGAAGTTCTAGATAATTTTTCTAGAGCTTAATACTCCCAGAAGTTCTAGATAATTTTTCTGGAGCTTTGCACTTCCAGAAGTTCTAGATAATTTTTCTAGCACTTAACACTTCTAGAAGTTCTAGATAATTTTTCTAAAACTTTGAGACTTCTAGAAGTTCTGGATAACTTCTAAAGCTTTGAGACTTCTAGAAGTTTTAGATAACTTTTCCAAAACTTAGAGACTTTAGAAGTTCTGGGTGATTTTTTCTAGAGCTTAACACTTCTAGAAGTTTTAGTTAACTTTTCTAGAACTTTGAGACTTCTAGAAGTTCCAGATGAATTTTTCTAGAGCCTGATACTTCTAGAAGTTCTAGATAACTTTTCTAGAACTTCGAGACTTCTAGAAGTTCCAGGTGAATTTTTACTAGAGCTTGACACTTCTAGAAGTTCTAGATAACTTTCCTAGAACTTCGAGACCTTAGAAGTTCCAGGTGAATTTATGGAAGTTCTAGGTGAATTTTTTTCTAGAGCTTGACACTCCTAGAAGTTCTAGATAACTTTTCTAAAACTTCGAGACTTCTAGAAGTTCCAGGTGAATTTTTTTCTAGAGCTTGACACTCCAAGAAGTTCTAGATAACTTTTCTAAAACTTCGAGACTAATAGAACTTCCAGTTAATTTTTTTCCTAGAACACTTCTAGAAGATCTAGATAACTTCTTTAAAACTTCAAGACATGTAGGTGAATTTTTTTCTAGAGCTTGACACTTCTAGAAGTTCTTGATAACTTTTCTAAAACTTCGAGACTAAAAGTTTCATGTGAATTTTTTCTAGAGTCTGACTTCTTGAACTTCTAGAAGTTCCAGGTAATTTTTTAGAGAGCTTGACGCTTCTAAAAGTCCTAGATAACTTTTCTAGAACTTCAAGACTTCTAGAAGTTCCAGGTAAATTTTTTCTAGAGCTTGACACTTCTAGAAGTTCTAGATAACTTTCCCAAAACTTTGAGGCTTCTAGAAGTTCCGGATAACTTTTCTAAAACTTGTAGACTTCTAGAAGTTCCAGGTGGATTTTTTCTAGAGCTTGACACTGCAAGAAGTTCTAGATAACTTTTCTAAAACTTAGAGACTGATAGAAGTTCAGGTGAAATTTTTCCTTGAGCTTGACACTTCTAAAAGTTCTAGATAACTTTTCTAAAACTTCGAGACTTCTGGAAGTTCCAGGTGATTTTTTAGAGCTTGAGACTTCTAGAAGTTCAGGTGAAATTTTTCCAGAGCTTGACACTTCTAGAAGTTCTAGATAACTTTTCTAAAACTTCGAGACTTTAGAAGTTTCAGGTGAATTTTTTTCTAGAGCTTGACACTCCTAGAAGTTCTAGATAACTTTTCTAAAACTCAGAGACTTCTAGAAGCTCCAGATGAATTTTTTTCTAGAGCTTGACACTCCAAGAAGTTCTAGATAACTTTTTCTAAAACTCTGAGACTTCTAGAAGCTCCAGATGAATTTTTTTTCTAGAGCTTGACACTCCAAGAAGTTCTAGATAACTTTTATAAAACTCAGAGACTTCTAGAAGCTCCAGGTGAATATTTTTCTAGAGCTTGACACTCCAAGAAGTTCTAGATAACTTTTCTAAAACTCTGAGACTTCTAGAAGCTCCAGATGAATTTTTTTCTAGAGCTTGACACTCCAAGAAGTCCTAGATAACTTTTTCTAAAACTCTGAGACTTCTAGAAGCTCCAGGTGAATATTTTTTTCTAGAGCTTGACACTCCTAGAAGTTCTAGATAGCTTTTCTTAAACTTCGAGACTTTTAGAAGTTTCAGGTGAATTTTTTTCTAGAGCTTGACACTCCTAGAAGTTCTTGATAACGTTTCTAGATCTCCGAGACTTCTAGAAGTTCCAGGTGAACTTCTTCTAGAGCTTGACACTTCTAGAAGTTCTAGATAACGTTTCTAAAACTTCGAGACTTAGTAGTTCCAGGTAAATTTTTCCTAGAGCTTGACACTTCTTGAAGTTCTAGATAACTTTTTTAAAACTTCGAGACTTCTAGAAATTCCAGGTGAATTTTTCCTAGAACTTAACACTTCTAGAAGTTCTAAATAGCTTTTCTAAAACTTCGAGACTTCTAGAAGTTCCAGATAAATATTTTTTAAGAGCTTGACATTTTTAGAAGTTTTAGATAACTTTTCAAAACTTCGAGACTTCTAGAAGTTCCAGGTGGATTTTTTCTAGAGCTTGACACTCCTAGAAGTTCTAGATAACTTTTCGAACACTTCGAGACTTTTAGAAGTTGTACGTGACTTTTTCAAGTGCTGGGAGACTTCTAGAAGTCCTAGATAACTTTTCTAAAACTTTACTATTCCTGCTGGTTTCTCCAGAAGGAACTGACATTGTACTATGTCTATAAACATTGGAGCTCTATTATAGAACTAGATTTTTTGTGCTGTATGATCGATCTAGATAACTTTTTTAGAACTTTGATCCTTCTTGTAGTTCTTTGCTAGATCCTCTAGAAGGAAATGGCACAGTACTCTGTTGCTATCTAGAACTGTTCTAGTTTTTGTACTTTGCCAGAGGGTTTAGGCCAAATATACTGACTCCAAGCAGATACTTTGTCTCGTTAAGAATCTGTTCACACTCCTTGGTGGCCATTTGCTGGTCCTAGTTTGACCCTGTAGCTTAAATTTCATAGATTAATCTATTCCAAAGGCCCATGTGGTGGTCCTAGTTTGACCCTGTGGGCTGAATTTAATAGATTTCTTCGTCTTAGAGGCCCCTATGGTGGTCATAGTTTGGCCCTATGACTTAAATTTGATCATTTCTTCAATCTACATTTAACAAATCACTTCCTTTCTAAAATCTAGATGACCCTATGGCGGTCCTAGTTCGGCCCTTAAAGATGTATCTATTCGAATAACACTTTTTCTTTTTCCTTTTTTTTTATAAGGAATTTGTGAGAGTTCCAATCTCGAGGTCATTTGGAAATCAGGAACTGATTTGCTTGGCTGCGTAAGGCTGACAAAAATGGTATTTGTAAAGCTGAAAGGTTTGTGGGATTTGGAAACATGGTTTTCTCTCTCTCTCTCTCTCTCTCTCTCTCTCTCTCTCTCTCTCTCTCTCTCTCTCTCTCTCTCTCTCTCTCTCTCCAATCACGAGTTGCAACTTCAATCAAAATGATAAGAGAAAAAATAGGGGTACCATGTTCAAAGGCCTGTGGTAAAGATAAGCCATTTTTAAAGTATGGCTAAGAAAAAGTTAGTTTTGTTCAAGCCTTTTAAAGGCTATAAAAGGCTTGGTGTATAACTTGGTAAGACTTTGAAAGCCTTTTGTTCGGGCCTTAATATAAGCCTTATTTACTAGAGAAACAAGGATTTTAGTATAGGTCAAACCAAAAAGGTATTTTGGAAGTATAGACTAAATCTAAGTAAAGCCTTTAAAAGGCTTGCCTAAAACGTACGATTGTAAGTAAAAATGGCCTTTAAAACCCACCCAAAACCTATGAATATAAGGCCTTTTAAAAGGCACCAGAAACTTATGAATATTATGCTTAGTTAAGGCCTTTTAAAACAATACTAGGCCGAGTTAATGCCTTTTAAAACTAAAACTTACGAATATATAGAAAATGGCCTTAAAAAGCTCTGTGATAAGAGATTGCTTAAACCAAAAACGTCTCAAAGAAAATGATTCTAACTGTTACGTCATTGGTAGTATGAGTGACGTATCAAGTCGCTAAGGTCGTCACGATACTGGTGACGTCATAACATAGCTTAAAGAACGTATGTAAACGATGACGTCATTGGTAGTATGAGTGACGTACCAAGTTGCTAAGGTCACGAGATTAATGACGTCATAATTGTAATAGTCAAAACATTAAGTATAGCTGTAAGTCAATGCCGTGACGTCATCATTGTAATACAGTGTATAATGAAAATAAAAATAAAATCCTCGAAGTGTCCGTAAAGTCTTTTATTTTGATCCACAAGAGAATTTTTATAATTAAGGAAGGTTAATTATGTTAATGATGATAAAAATCAAATATTTTTTTTTACCCCTTTGAGCCAGCACTGCAGTGCCTCCAGGAGGGAGTAATATGTTTTCAGCCAGAGGTAATATGAGGTCAGGTCAGTCAGTCATCGGCAACTGAAACCGACTCGAAAAAGGACTGACATTTTCTAAGCTGACATCAGCTGACTTTGGCCGATATGGGAATATGTGAAGTCTCCTGCACTCGTATTTTCCAAGATGGCGTCGGCCATTTTCTGTCCCTGAGAGAATGTTTAGATTTAAAATGCCTTATAAGATGTCGGGACAGGGAGTCCAAAGAGGGTGGGGGGTATGGGGTTATACCCACCGAGACTTTGACCTAAAGCTTACGTTCGACTATCATGGCTAACGTCTAACTTGGCAGAGAAAGTCTTCATGAAACATGGCGTGAAAAATCCGTGTAGAAATGTCAAGCCAGAATTTCGTCCAGTCGTCTCTCTCTCTCTCTCTGTCTCTCTGTTTCTCACGCTCTCTCTCCCACTCTTTCTCTCTAACTCTCTCTCAAAACTCTTCGGGTTTAAAACCCAAATTCTGTCACTTACGTGATTTTGTGTGATATTACGAGACTTCACGACTCTCTTTCTCACTCTCTCTCTCTTTCTCGCTCTCGCTCTCTTTCTCTCCCACTCTCTCTCTCTCTCTCTCTCGTTCTCATAGAAAACGAAGGGACAAGCAGCGAAAGAGACGATGACTACGATAAATATATTCTCGAGTGTGTCAGCCATTTTGATACCGACTTTGCACCAGACAATTCTTTATTTAGAGCCGTAAAGAGTAATTTACTCGTAAATATTGATAAATTAGGTTATTTATTAACTATTTTAATTGAGATTTATATATAAAACTCAGGTAATTTCCTTTAAATAAGGATTTTACTAAAATAACTTTGTAAATTTCCAGGGTCTCACAGCCTGTTCTCCGGCATTTTTCGGAGTTTTGCCGTCAATTTTGACGTCAAAATATCAATATTTTTTGGCAAGATTGGGGCTTTAACATGTTCATAAGCGTGATATCAACACGAGACTTCAATTTTGCAATAAACATTGACAAATTGACGTCAAATTTGACGGCAAATTACCGAAACACGTCAGAAAATAAGCTCCTGTGATACCTAGACCGATGTAGAAATATTCTATAGGAGTGGTTTCAAAATTCTTCGATTATTTTTCGAATGATTCCGATTTAGTTGAAGTTTTTCAGACTGAAATTGGCAATTTTTGCTTAGCATTTTTATAATTTGATTTCGTTTTTTTAAAACAGCTTTTCCTGGCTGATTTATTCCTTGTAAATTTGGTGATATAATACGCTTAATTATAACTTGTAAAACATCAATCTCCATTATTAGAGGGGCTTATTTTTAACCAGATAAATCATAAATTAATTTCAGTTGTAACTGCAATTATTTACGTATTTTTACAGCATTTTTTGGTTGATGGTTTCAGTATTTCTTCAAAATCACATTTTTTACTTATTTTTCATATTGTAATTAACAACTTTGGCTGCATTTTAAGTTATTTTGGCTAAATTTTAGGCCTACCTTATCAACATCACTTGCACCAAAATGGTTATCTATTCATAACTAATTTTCTGTGACTCAAAATTGAATTCATTAACTCGAAACTCTTACAAGTTATATAAGTTTAATTTGGTGACATTTTCAGTTTACATGATATTTTCATCCACAAGATTAAATTGCAAAGTCTGGAATATTAATTTATACCTTCAGACGTCTTTCTAGCAAGAGAATTTTACAGGAATTTCACGAAGAAGCCAAACAAAAGCTCATTAACTTTATTTCAATTCTAAAAACTTTATTTTCTGTTAAAACTATATTCCTTCAATGCACAAATCAACAAGAGTCATCCTCCAGTCTCTTGTTGCAACAAAAGCAATTAATTACACCAAGACACACACCGTCCCCCCAAAAGCAGACAAGTGACCCAAACCCCTTCAGGTGGAACAAGCGCGCCTTGAGGCACCCCACCACTTCATCTTATAGGCCTAATGCCACCATTCAATGCAAGTGATTGAGTCAGGTAAATGGGAGGAGACGTGCAAAGCTAATGTCCTCCTGCCCTGAGTTCTTCCTCCCCCAGCAGGACAGCAGGTCGGACTAACGTCAGCCTTCACCCTACACGTGGACCACCAGGCCAGTTTAGGTTCTGTGTGATACACCTTGCAAGAATCCACCCCATTGCCAGTAATTAGGGATATGTATAGGCCTAATTAATCTAGTAATTGCCATGTAATTCTATAAAGCCCCACCTAATTTTGCCACATTAACAGGTAATTAGAGAAAACCAACCTCTTTAAAAGATAATTATGTAATTAGGGAGAAATATGTATCCCACTGCCACTAAATAGAAATATGAATAGGCTTAACTAACTAGTAATTCTGCAATTAGGTAGAAATCAATGATTAACAGCTAATTTGGTAGAAAAAACTTTTCATTAACGTAATTTGGGCAAGAAATCTTCCTCTTTAACAGGTAATTATGTAATTATGAAGAGATGTTCATCCAATTGCCTCGTGATTAGGGGATAATCTGCTTCATTCACACATAATTATGGAGCAAAAATATACCTCATTTACAGGTAATTATGGAGGAATGTCCAGCACCTGATTGGTACATTCATTTGGGCTTTTTGAAGTTAGGGTTTCTTCCCAAATTCTTTCAGCTTTAACAAGACTACGAAAAGCAATTTTGTACTGTCCACAGGAACAAGTCTGCAACACTATGAATAGCCATTTCATTTTGCTTACAAAACACAAAACTATCAAGATATCTCTTTGTTATACTTACACTGTAGTTTCGTACTGATCACCTATAAAGGAGTACAGAATTATAAATATTTTTCATAGTAATCATTTGGATGTTAGGAAAAACTTCACTGGATGTTTAATACTTTCAATTTAGACATTATACCTCAAAACTCGCCTTTAAAAAGCTAATGCCAATTTAAGTTTCATTATCTTTATATTTTTGGTCATTTAGGATACTCTAAATCTTGGCCTTTCATCACTACTTCAATAATTGCAAACTTCTTTAGGCAAAAGCCTCGATCCAACTCACACTTTCTGGGCATAGAAACACAAAGCTGTGACTGGTTTTTGGTTAAACAACTCGACAAAACTCATTTAGGCAAAAAAAACTAGACTAAACTGAGACTCTTTCTAGGCAAAAACCTCTACAAAACTCTAATTTTAGGTAAAAAAAAATTAGACTAAACTGTGACACTTTCTAAGCAAAAACCGAAGAACTAACACAAAGGCAAAAAACACTTTCAACTACTAACTCCTTTTAGGTAAAAACCTTTCTAAAACTGTGACACTTTCTTTGCAAAAATTCTCCCCCAAAGATACACTTTTTATGCAGAATCTCTCCCTAACAAACAACTTTTCTATGCAAAAAAAAAAAAAAAAAACCCTTCCAGAATTGACACACTTTTTGGAAAAAATTAACACACACTTACAGCATTCCAAGCCAAAAAACTCAAGGACTAATAGACTTCCTGGTCATAAAACTAACAGGATTAAAGACATTTCAACCCAGTGACTCATGAATCCCATAAACACATCGAAGACAAAAAGGCATTCTAAGCAAGAACTCTCCCAAACAAGATTTCTTAGCAGAAACAAAACACAAAATACCAAAAAATACCTACTTTATAGGTATCTAACAGACTTCCTAAAATTGAACCAACAGACTTTCTAACCAAAGAAGTTCCAAACCAACAGACTTTCTAACCAAAGAAAGAAATTCCAAACCAACAGACTTTCTAACCAAAGAAATTCCAGACCAACAGACTTTCTAACCAAAGAAAGAAATTCCAAACCAACAGACTTTCTAACCAAGGGAAATTCCAAACCAACAGACTTTCTAACCAAAAAAATTCCAGACCAACAGACTTTCTAACCAAGGGAAATTCCAAACCAACAGACTTTCTAACCAAAAAAATTCCAAACTATCAGACTTTCTAAACAAAGGAATTCCAAACTATCAGACTTTCTAAACAAAGGAATTCCAAACCAACAGACTTTCTAACCAAAGAAATTCTAGACCAGCAGACTTCCTGCCTCAAAAAAACAAAAAAAAACAAACAAGGAACAAAAAAAACATTTTCTGGCAAAAATAGTAACTAAGAGACCTCTAGGTCACACATTAAGAGACTTCATAACCCAAAAAATCACTACAAGCTAACAGCCTTTTTAGTAAAAAACTCAGACATAACACCTTGGAAGCCAAAGCACCAAGACTAACTCACACTTCTAAAGGCAACACAAGTACAAATTAAAAGGCTACAAGATTTTAAAAGAATCTCAGTGCATTGTAAATGAATATATATCCCATCTTTTCACAATCACGTCAGGGAGATTATCACAAACCAACAGACTTTCTACACCCTAAACTAATAGAACCAACACATCCTGAATGCAAAAAAATATATATAAAACAAAGACCTTGAAAGGCAGAGTTATCAGACTAAGTTTCCTAGATTAAGACTTTCTACAAGTGGAAGCTTCATACAATAACACTCTTTCTAACAGCAAGTGTCAGGAAAAACTTCTTCAATGTCAAATACAAGAAACTTCAAAATAACAGTATACAAGAAGTAACTTGTATCCTGAAATTTGAAAGTACCACAGACTTAACAGTTAAGATTTTCTAAATCCATACATACCATCTGAAAACAAACTTTCTAAAGGAAAGTCTGAAAAGACCAAAGACCTCCTGAATTCCAATTCATCTTGGGACATTTTTCTGAATCATGGAATCGTTTCAAACACCATCAAACATATCCTGTGCTATAAAACTTAATATAATGTAATCCAGATTCTACCATTGTGGATCCTACTGTTACTAAACGATTTCTGAAAACCAAACTACGCCGTCACCAAGAAATTGCTAAGTAGTAAATCCACTGTCACCTATAAATTGGCGAGTTGTAAATCCAGTCACCACATCCACTGTACCCATCTAACACAAATACCAAGTCCATTGTCTCCAAATAAAATAACATTTGAATACATACACCACCACCATAAACTAATACAGTATTGTCCATATTCTATACACCACCATACAAGACCAAACAAAATCTAATCATGATGTACCGTACCTTTAATAAGCTAGATATCATTAGGCTTTCCTGTGGAACAACTCTTTTAACATTATCATACAACAAAACTATTATCGTAAGTTGACACTTCAAATGTCAAAGTACAGTGCTGTGAGGAAGGGCTTGAATAAAACACAAACTACCACCATAGAAAATAAGATGTATTTAATCCCAAACTAGATATCTTCCATACATTTCTTGACTGACATTGCTATTCAAAAATAGCAAACTTCCACCTTTACAGTAAGATAAAATTCCATAAGACCAAAACATAGGAAGCCTCTACACATATCTACTGAAATCTAGAGTTACATTATAAATCAATTTAAAAACCAGGAAATGTTCTAATCTACATTGAATCTACTGGAATCTAGAAAGTTAGATTAATAATCAATGTAAGAACCAGGATAATACGGTATTATAAATCACTGTAGAACCAGGATAAGTTATAATCTACATCAAGTCTACTGACATCTAGAAAGATACTATAAATCAATTTAAAAACCAGGATAAGTTCTAATCTACATCATGACCAGTGTCTTAAATCAAGTTACCCAAGATCAAGTATATGAACTACAAAATCTGTTGATATTCTAGTGACTTCTACAGTTATCCTGACCCAGTAAGACCTGCCAAGGCCAATTAGGAGCACTGAAAAAGCTGTAAAAGTTATAAATCTAAATATCAACAAAGCAACGAAATCAGATCTCTTATCAATTTCTCCCCTGCAACAAAATGTTACAAAACAATCATTCCTTTCTTTTTTTAATTCTTCAGCTGAAAACTCTAATGGACAGAGTCAACGAACTATAATAAACCCAAGAGGGCTCTAAAGGGAAATCAGCCTGCAGTGAGGAAATAAAGACATACGACGGAATAAAAAGTAAGACCGATACAACTGAATTCAGATGTCAGCAGAAAGGAAGAATGAATTTGCTCCCATCTTGAACATTTGGAGGTCAGAAGAAGATTCAGCAACTGCACTAAGCAAACTATTCCATATTCAGTTGTATCCAAAACAAAACACTTGGAAAATTAAGTACCGTAGTCTTAAACCTGATACTAGAAAATGACAAACTGTTTGCAGCAGTGGCCAGCCTATTGCTGCGAGCAAAAACAGCTACATCAGTTAACAAAGAATGCAAAGGATGTTTGTCGTTGTAGTACATTTCAAACAACAAGCTAATGAATTCACTCTACGTCTATGCCACAAGTCAACATTAAGAGTGGGCAAAATAAACCTGACTGATGACATAACTCTATCCAAGAATTTGAGATAAGTCAGTATTTGAAGGCCACACTCATAAACAGTACACCAAACCACCATTATTCAAGCACCTCACATCAGAGACATAATTCTCCAATTTAAAGAGCAAACACAAAGCTCTGAGACCTTCTTTGTCAACAAACCGTAAGAGGAAACCTGTGAAAATCTGACACCAATTAACAATCACATCAACAAACCGAGGGTTTTTGTAACTTCCGTGAGGAAATGGCAACTAGCTTCTCCATAGCAGCTGATTCATCTAGATCTTACCAAGCTTTTAAGGGAATATTTCCCTATCAATAACACCTTCCAACAGAAAGGTAACCTAAAAATGAGGACAGTTTCCTCATCCCATTGAATGACTGAGAACACATTTGTTCTACATTCACCTTTTACATTCAGAAAAGTCTAGATATTACCTCACACTGCCTCAAGACCAAAGAATGCTTTTTGGCAAGGTATTTGGTGATGTAGTACAATAACCTTTACAATAGATCAAAGGCCACATTCTGTCTTATTGCCTTGTTAGAAACTTGTCAAATGAATCTGTTTGTTAATTTTTGACCAAAGATTTACATATTTCAATCAAAGTTCCTCCAGGATGAACACCCACACTCGCTAATTGTTGTCTAATTACTAACGATGTGACGAACACTTGCAGGGTTTCTCACACTTATTCTAAACATGATCGTTGCAGTGTTTTATCCCTCCTTTATTTCAAGTACACGAATGAATGTGGGCCCAAGACGCAAGACGTTTGAGCCCCAAGCTGGTACCCCCTTTTGAAAAGACAGTATGCGTCTGAAATATAATTAAAGGTTTTGCTGGACCAAAAGGATAACTCTCTCTACAAGGTCTGACAGACTTACTTTACACTTTTCAACCTAACTTTTAACTTTATACTTTACAGTATAAGACATCTGGCAGGATATAAATAATATTCAAAGCTTTAAAATAATCTTGCGAAACTGTTATATGTAAACTAGTAAAAAAAAAAACAGCAAAAATGACAGACTCTAATATCAGTGAATGATGCCTTGCAAGCTAAAATTTTCCGTACTACACCAACAAGTTTACTTATGATTCTCCAGGAAACAGTATTTGATCAAACAGAATCTCATAACTGCCTTATAAGTAAAATGTGACAACTCATGATAAAAATTTACAAATGAGAATTTTTCTTAGAATTAAGTCAGTTTTACACTTACTTATTTCTAACAACTGAAATAATCCCATCAAGAAATATTTAAGTAAATTTTTACACAGCTCTAAGGAAAGAATTGTCAGCTGCAATTGTCAGTACAACGGTTAACACCTTCGAAAACACATTCGCCATAACCACTTCTTGCTCGATTGTGCCTTTTCTTCTACAAGATCAAATACACTCAACTTCTCTAACAAGACGAGAGAGAATCCTGCACAAAATCTCAAACAAAAACCAAAAACATTGAGTTGTAGATTTTCTCCCTACTCGCATACTTTTTTTGGGCAACTGTACATCATATGAAACCAAATTCTGGCTTTAAGAATCTACGTTTGCTACACCATATCATGAGGACAATACATGCCAAGCTGACATTTGCTTCAAAGAGCAACAACAGTTGAGCATAAGCCTAAGGCTCGTCTCGGTGGTAACCATTACCACAACTCCCGTTGGGCTCCCTGTCCAAACATTTTGTTAGACATTTTAAGTTCTAAAAATTCTTTCACAGATTCACAGAACATTTTAAATACATCTTGGAAAATACAAGGATAAGACTGTTCCCATCTCAGCCAAATCAGCTGATGTCAGCTTAGAAAAACAATCGGCCCTTTTGAATCGGTTTCAGTTACTGACAACTTGACTTGACCTCATATTACCTCTGGCTGAGGGCATATCACTCCCTCCTGGAGGCACTGCAGTGCTGACTCCAAGGAGGCCTTTATTTTAAAAAGTCTTTCCAGTTTTACAAAATGTATAAATATATGAGGACTTCTGTACTTCAACTTACATCAATTAGTAAAGAGCAGTAATTCATTACCTTTAAACTGTTCAGGTTTAGAGATGAATGTTTACAGACACTGCTCTAGTTCTCATTAAAACATAAAAACATATAAAATGAAACTTGTAACTTAAATCACATTACACAACTCTAACAAATATTTAAAACAAAAACTTTAGAATTCATCTGAAAACGGGATGGAAAAGGCAAATTTGTTTACATTGAAAAATTCACCTTAATTTCATACCAAAACCCATGAATTGATTCATAAATCATTTTACAAAACGCTATTAGTTATTTAAAACGAAAACTTTAGAATTCATTGGAAAACTGGGCAAAAAAGCCAAATATCTTTACACTGAAATATTCAACTTAATTTCATACCCTAACAATCTCAGGTCCACACATGAAAGAGTTTACGATAAGAATTTAAGTGTGAGGGTTTGAAGACTGGGAGAAATAGAGAAAGCACCCTGAAAGTAAGTAAGTAAGTAAGTAAGTAAGTAAGTAAGTAAGTAAGTAAGTAAGTAAGTAAGAGAGTGTGTGTGTGTGTGTGTGTGTGTGTGTGTGTGTGTGTGTGTCCAGTCCAACAAAGCATGTCAAATGTTCAAGATCCATCCAGTAGAGAATATGGCCTACAAGAAAGCTTCAACAAAGTAAGTAAAGTGAAATGATGGTTCAGATAACTATATAAAGATTCTGGCAAAGCACAGAGTGTGCGGAACTGCTGTAACAAACAGCGAGAGAGATAGAGAGAGAGAGAGAGAATGTGGACTTATAACAGTATGAAACATGGAAGTTTTCTGCTGACAAGTATTCAAGTGACTGAAAACTGCTCTTACAACACAAGAGCTAAAATTCTGGAGGGTCCAAGTTGAGCTGTAAAACTGCCAAGTGTTTCTATGTAACAGCTTTAACAGCAGACTGCAGAAATGCCCTTGAAAGTGTAGTGTGTAATTTCAAGGTCACACGAAGGGAAGTCTGGTGAGCATGGAAGGCTGAGAGATAAAAGCATGGACAACGCCTACATTACATCACCTTAAAAAGATACCTGAAAATGTTGGCCTGTGGGGAAAATTTATATAGGTAAGAGTTTCCGAGCTCAGTTTATCAAACCTAGATTGCAACATCCAAACAGTATACCAGAACTACGGGATACGAAGGATATTGTTACAATTCTCTTGATTTTTAGTGCCAATAGAGTTTTTTCAATAGTTTTAAACTTTGCTCTGCTGTGCTTAGACATAACAAAGACACAAATAACCTTTTATAGCTAAATGAAAGTCAATACCTGATGTGAGCTGAGCTCAAAGTTGAAATTCAGAAGTCCTTCTACAAATCAATACATACATATTTTGGTATTACAATAATTTTCCCATTATTCAAATTTTAGCTGAATTTTAAAAATAACGATTAAGTGAATCTTCGTTTCATCAAATTACTGAACTTCAATGGGAATTATATGAAAAGTTACAAAAATTAAAAAAAAATATAGTACCTACAGAAAATCTCCATATGTCAAGACACTGTTGCATTGGAACGTCTACAGTTTAGAAAAATCAACACCTCAGGAATAACAAACATGAATTCCTCAAACCATTCAAGTTAACAGTCACATACGTCTAAAATATATCTTGTTAAAATGTAACTAGAAACATTGCCTAAAATGATTTAGTTCCTAAGCTGAGACAAAACCCTTTTACGATTTCATTTCCAACTACTTTTTAAAATTTCACTGTTGCCTGAAATGAACCATGCTTTATATATACATAGAATCTACTGGTCACTTTTTACCAGATACTTATCCATGTATATAATTATAATAGCCACAATGCCCTTGTAACTTCTTATATTTTTCACACTTTTCTTGGAATCACTTGTCACTACCAAGTATTAGATCTAAATGGAAGAATATGAAGTCATTCTGACATCCACAGCAAGAGTTGGACCTGCATTTGGAGTATCAGAACAAGGTCACATTACCTACCTGACAACTGCAGTCAAGTGGATAACATGACCTCGTTCTGATACTCTGGATGAGGATTCAAATCCTGTTACAGACATCAGAATCACGTCACAATCTTCCAATTTGATCTAAGGCTTGGTAGCGCCAAGAGTATCCAAAATGTGTGAAGAAACTGAGAGGCTAAGACTGTGGTTATTATAATTATATACTTCATAAGGCTCCTTGTTTACAAGGCTTTAAGTGAATTATTCTTAAGGGAAAGTGTACCTATAGCAAAAACAAATCCCTCCCTGTCAATCAAATATCTTTCTTATACTTTCCATCATTTTAATCTCTTCCACTTTGCTGTTCAACTTCTTTAACCTAACCGTACTCCAATTTACGCCTTTCATGGAAAAGGAATCCCTTTGTGAGAACCTTACAAGGAAAGAGATGTGGAAGACTTGCTTGTCTCAACAATTTCAAAATGGCAGTCAAATAAATAGCAACTATCCGATAGCTAAGGAGTCCACTAGAATTTAGCTTTTACAGCAAAAGTCTGAAAAATTCTTAGTGCTCTGGTAAAGAAAATATTGGCTAGTTCTCAAGACGAACTGAATCGTTCCAGAAAGTCTAGGTATCAGTGTATCATGAAGATGAATGAACCCTGCTTGTAACTGAGAATGCTCACTAATACATATACCACAAATATCTATGTCAAACTTTCTGAGTTTACTTATTCATATATATAAGAAGCCATTATTAAGAATACCTAACTTCCTTTACATCAACATTCTGAATTTGAGCTACTCACAGATTAATTTACCTAAAATATGTTTCGCCAAAAAAAAAAAATCACACCACCCTAAAAGTAATAAATTCAATTCAAGTGCCAAAGTCCCCTTGAAAATGAATTTTGAATTCAGTTTACTTATTATTTGAGTTTACAAATTCATGTACATAAGAAGCCACTGTTAACAATACTTAACTTCCTTTAAATTAAAATCTGTATGAGAATTTACTTACAGACCCATTTACCTGAAATATGTTTTGCAAAAAACCACATGAACCTAAAAGTAACAAATATAATTTGAGTTTACCAATCAAATCTTGTGCCTACAATACCAAATGTATTAACAGTAGCAAAATTTAAATTTGGACCCTTCAAATTCCAGCAGTGTCTTGAAATATGCAGAGATGCCATGATAATACTGCCCCTGAGAACAATTTCAATTTATGTTTAAGCTTTTAAATAATTTGTGTAATGTTCAGCAGGAAGCATTATTGTCACGGCAAGCTTCGTATAAAATTCAGAGAATATCCTTTCACCGCACAACAATAAAATAAATTTCCTTCCTTTACATCACTTTTGAAATAATATAAACAAAATTTTGAAACGTCCCCTACCCTAGAATGTCAGAATATAAATATACTGTAATTCAGGATATAGTGTCCCTCCTGTATTAAAGAAAGCCAGTGCATAACCCAAGCCTTAAAAGTAAAAGTATCAATGTTCATGTAATATTACAATAATGCAAGACCTTGAGCTATCAATAATTCAGTTCTAAAAACTCTGATATTCAGTAACTGAAACAATCTGTGGATTAAGGTTACAAAGTATTTGAGAGGCTTCCTTCCAAGTCCCTACTATGGTGGATGCTAGTTTAACAATATCTGCGTGGCTTATTGAGAAAAAAATATCAGGAATCAGTTGTACTTAAGCTGAAAGTATTACCTGTTCTCCGCAGGGAATACATCACAGGTTTTGTTCCACAAAACTATCCTTAACTATGCTGGCTACCATGAGGATATTTCATAAAATCAACTAGTTCTAACCAATGATTATTACTGCATTACTACCCTAATGCTATTCCTCTTGCATTTTAATAAATTTATATCCATTTATCTATTTAAACCTTTTTTTTATTTTCTAATAAGTGCGTGCGATCTCTTCTTTCTGTAATTCCCTTCACTTCCTCTTACTTCTTCCTAATGAACACCTTCATATTCTTTGGAAGCTTCAATTTCAAGTTAATGGCCTCTGTAGTGGGCTTGTTCCATATGAATAGGGTTCATCTTCTGAATAATAATAATAAAAATAATGATAATAACAAAAATAATAATAATATCACATGAACTTCACACCCAGGCAAGTATGTACTGAACAGTGACCTACTGGATACTGCAAATGAAATCTAAGCGCTACATGAATTTCTAGAAAGCAATCAATTACCAGTAACATCAAACTTATTTCACAAGGAACAATTATCCTTAGACACATACTAAGCTTACAGATACAAAATAGTCTATGCTTCTACAGCTACCCAATATCTTATCTTACGCTGATAAATTTATTTCTAACATTATGTACCTATTATTACACTCAGGTGGATGTGTAGAGTAACAAAACTGGACAGGATCAAAATGAAAGAATAAGAGGAACTACTGAAGTGGTAGAACTATCAAAGAGGGCCCAGGAAAGAAGACTGCAGTGGTACAGCCATGTGGTGAGAAGGGATGAGACATGCAGGGAGGAGAGTGATGCAGATGGAGGTGCCTGCAGGTGGGAGAGCAAGAGGAAGACCGAGGAAGCTAAGAAGGTGGATGGATGTAGTCTGAGAAGACCTGAGACAAACAACTGTCGGAGGACGATGTGTTTGACCGAGTCAGGTGGAGGAAAGCTGTCAGAAACAATGCAGAGAAAGAAGAAGAAGAACTATGTACCCTAAAATGTACTAAGCTACACGAAAGCTGATATTGACACAGCTAAGGAATTCAAGAGAAAACTCTGCATCCTGAAACTAACTGAGCTCTTTGATTTCCAATATTTAACAGTTATGAATCTTGTGTTAAAAAAGAATGCATCCTGAAGCATTGAGCTATTTGTAACCAACTTCAAACTCATATTAGACCCTGGTAAAAATAAAATTATGCATCTTGAAAGGCACCAAATTGCTTTCAGCTGATATACAAACTGATAAGAAATTAACATTAATGATGTGTGAATCCCAAAAATAAATATCGAGCTAATTGACAGCCAATTTTAAACTGATAAGAAATTACAAAACTATCCACAAATCCACTTAAGTACTTGACATATCAAACTCATGAACCTTATGTAAATACGACTATGTATCCTTTAGTAAACTGTGGTGCCACACAGCTATTGTTAAACTAATCAGAAAATGAAGTTAAGAATATATATCATGGAACAATGCTTTCTAGCTGACAAGGAAATTCAAGGGAAAATAAAATACTGTACTTATTTTAAAATACACACAACTGAAAGCTGATATTAAAATAAACTATGCACTCTAAAACATTCTGAGCTGTACGTTAACTCAAATTGAACTTATAATTAGTCTACGTAAATGGTTAATAGGTAATATTAAGCCATGTGAGTTTCAGGTACCTCAATAATACTGGGCTGCTGGTTGGCTAAAATTAAATTGGAAAGAAATGAATGTGGAAATTATATGTCCTGAAATACTGAACCAGCAACAGGTTTAAATAAATCATATGTCCTGAATATACTCATACAATTCCTAATTGAAAATTACAAGCATCAAAGACAGAGTGCTGCAATTTTAGTGTTTTCCTGTGTTGTTCTTCTACAGTGGAGATGTGGAATTCCAAGGCACAATTTGTGTGTTCAAACTTGTCCAGTTTATTCTTGACTGCAATTGCTTTCCTGAAAACACGAGGAAGAAGTTAATGACATAATGACTTGAGACGCTGAAATCTTTAGGGTTACAGGGTCGTAAGATAAAAATTGACAGGGGCACAGATGGGAAACAAGTCTTTAAACAAGTAACTGATCATTGTACTGCAATGCAAATTTCTTTAAGAAAAGTGAAAGGCTTCTTACTGTAAATTTCAATTAGCAAGGTAAAATAAATATTTCTGTATCATAATTAAATATTATCATCATTACTATTTGGGCTTGGCTATAACATCTGTAAGAACATTGCAACATTCTAATGCAGTCTGGTAAAAGCTTTTAGCACTAACATTGTCCCCATCTCTCTGACTTGTCTTATATCCTACAAGTACTCTACGATCTGAGGCACTGACAGTCAATACACTCCAATAACTCTTCTTTAATTCACAATTTCCATTAAATACAGTATCATTATTTTTAATTCCTGCAAAACCAAAACCTCTAAATCCATAACTGAACAATTCTCTTTGTCCCACCAAAATGATACACTTCCCCAGACACCTTACGTATGTTAATTAAGAATGTACCTTTGTTAAAGCACTAAACAACATCTCATGATTATTTTCTTGCAATGTTTGTCCAGTGGAGTTCATGAATATGTACCACTCCTGTTTACGTAACTGTACCGTTGCTGTTTTCTACAAGTGCTGTCAAAATGGTACAATCGTTGCTTGCAAAGTGCCTTGCCAAACTACAGATTCACCTGGAAGAACAAAAAACAATTAAAACATGGAAAATTGAGGTTGTTTCGCTTCTGACTTAAAATAAGGACATGATTATCTGCAATCAAGCTTTAAGCATCCTATACAAAAGTCTTTTACTAAGAGGGGATAAATGGGGTCACTAAGTGTAGGAATTATTAATGTTTTATCAAGGAGAACTTACTGCAATTCATTTCGATCTAACAGGAAGTGTTAAGAGTATTGAAAACATTATTCTACGTTGAAAATTTCACAAAACACTGACAGGAGCCTCTTAGTGCAACTCAATAATCACTATTAAAAGTGTCTATCTCAGTGGTTAGCTATCTCTCCTCTCCAGCTAGAGACCAGATTTCAATCTCACCGGTCTTTCAAGTGCCAAATTAAAAACACTTCAGCGTCATAAACTGGAACTGAAATATACAATTCAGGTCAAAGGCCAAGCACTGGGACCTATGAAGTCATTCAGCACTGAAAAAATGTTGAAACAACTGTTAGGAGAGGGTGGAAAGTAGGATAGAAGATAGAGAATTTGAATAGAGGTATAATATAAGGAATGAAAGGGGTTGGAGTTAGGGGCCAAAGGGACGCTGCACATAACCTTAGGTAATACCTGCAGTGCACTGCATGATGTGTGCTGACAGAACTAATCACCTCAGGGGATTCAACTTCATAATAACCTGATTTAGGATGTTTCAAAGCTTGCTACTAAAGTTACTGAATACATATTTTCAGGACCCAAAACTGTATGGACTAGCATATAAACTACTGAGAATAAGCCAGATACATATAAAATGGCAGCACAGCAAAAACTATCATAATAATGAAGCTGATAAGATCAAGAGTCCACCAAGTTGAGGTATTCCTACACAAAAAACATACACTCTACAATTATGGCTCTTTCTCTGGAACTGAGACCCAGAATCTTCTTATCTTGATTCTGGAAAGGAATTTTTGGACAGGTATCTATTCAAAAACAGCTCTGGAAGTTACAGAATTCTCGAACTGGGACTGAGATTATTTCAGATTATTTCCGTTCAAAAGAGGGAGTTCAAGAAGACTTCTCGTGCAATACTCCCACACTCACCCACACAATGTAGGAGATTCCTCTCTCTCGTTTCGGGTCCTTTGTCGTCGCTGAAAAACGACGTCTCCTGATTAATTCTCCTCTTCCGCTGCGTCTTCCGTCTTGTGTCTCCTTCTGTCAGAGGACTCTGACACCGAGCGGCCATCTTGCAACAGACGAAGAAGTTGTCAGCCTGCAAATGAAACATAAATTGTGCAGGAAATTTAATTGAATATTTCACACAGTCTAATATTATTATTATTATTATTATTATTATTATTATTATTTTTATTGTTATTGTTATTATTATTATTGTAAGCAATTACCCCTAAGGACCTTATGAAGTTCTCAGTTATGAAACTGAACCTGAGATTGAGATTTTTGATTTGACAGAGAGAGAGAGAGAGAGAGAGAGAGAGAGAGAGAGAGAGAGAGAGAGAGAGAGAGAGAGTTCAATAGAAAATTCAAAAGAGAGAGAGAGAGAGTTCAACAGAAGTTCAATAGAATGCAATACAGTTCAAAAAGAGAGTTTAATAGTTCAAAACAGGGAGTTCAAGAGTGTTCAAAGAAGGTAGTTAAACAGAATTCAAAATAGTTCAATATAGTTCACAGGAGAGTTCAATAGAGTTCAAAAGAGATTCAAAGGAGAGTTCAACTGGGTTCAAAAGAGAGAGTTCAAAAGAGGGAGTTCAAGAGAATTCAACAGAGATTCAAAGGAGAGTTCAAAAGATAGAGTTCAAGAGATTTCAAAATAGGGAGTTCAAGAGAATTCAAAGAGTTCAAAAAAGGGAGTTCAAGAGAGAATTCAACAGAGTTCAAAAGAGATTCAAAGGAGAGAGTTCAACTGAGTTCAAAAGAGAGTTCAAAAAAGGGACTTCAACAGAGTTCAAAAGAGAGACTTCAACAGAGTCCAAAAGAGTGTTCAAAAAAGGGACTTCAACAGAGTTCAAAAGAGAGACTTCAACAGAGTCCAAAAGAGTGTTCAAGAGAGTTCAAAAGTTTTCAAAGGAAACAGTTAGTGAGTTCAAGAGAGTTCAACAAAAACAGAACTCAAAAGTGTGAGCTCAATAGAGTTCAAAAGAAGGAGTTCAACAGAGTTCAAAATAGGGAGTTCAATACAGTTCAAAAGAGTTTAAAAGAGGGAGTTCAAGAGTTCAAGAGGGCAATAAAAAGAGTTTAATAGAGTTCAAAATACGGAGTTCAAAAGGGTTCAATAGAGTTCAAAAGAGGGAGTTCAAGAGTTCAAGAAAGTTCAAAAGAGGGCATTAAAAAGAGAGTTTAATAGAGTTCAAAATACAGTCCAAAAGGGTTCAATAGAGTTCAAAAGAGGGAGTTCAAGAGAGTTCAAAATACAGAGTTCAAAGGAGGGTGTTCAATAGAGTTCAAAAGAGGGAGTTCAAGAAAGATTTCATAAAGAGAGGTTTCAAGAGAGTTCAAGAAAATATGAGAGAGAGAGAGAGAGAGAGAGAGAGAGAGAGAGAGAGAGAGAGAGAGAGAGAGAGAGAGAGAGAGAGAATAAAATAAAAAAATGTTCGAGAAAATTCATGTGAGTTCATTAGTTCAAAAGTTCAACAGAGTTCAAAATGAGTTCAATGGAGAGCAATACAGTTCAAAAAGAGCGTTTAATAGTTCATAAAAGGGAGTTCAAGAGAGTTCAACAGAGTTCAAAGGAGATGGTTCAATAGAGTTCACAAGAGGGTTCAAGAGAGTTCAAAGAAGAAAGTTTAACATAGTTCAAAAAAGGGAGTTCAAGAGAGTTCAAAAAAGGGAGTTCAAGAGAGTTCAAAAGAGGGAGTTCGACAGAGTTCAAAACAGAGTTCAAAGGAGGGAGTTAAATAGAATTCAAAATAGTTCAAGGGAGAGAGTTCAATACAGTTTAAAGGAGAGAGATCAATAGAGTTCAAAGGAGAGTTCAAAAGAGCATTCAACAGATTCTAAGGAGACTTCAAAAGAGAGAGTTCAACAGAGATTCAAAGGAGAGAGTTCAACAGAGTTCAAAAGAGGGAGTTCAAGAGAGTTCAACAGAGATTCAAAGGAGAGTTCAATAGAATTCAAATGAGAGTTCAATAGAGTTCAAATGAGAGTTCAACAGATTCAAAGGAGAGTTCAGTAGAGTTCAAAACAGAGTTCAACAGATTTCAAAATAGGGAGTTCAAGAGAGTTCAAAAGAGTTCAATAGTTCAAGAAAAGGGAGTTCAAGAGAGAGCTCAACAGAGTTCAAAAGATTCAAAGGAGAGAGTTCAAAAGAGAGTTCAAGAAAGGTAGTTCAACAGTGACTAAAAGTTCAAAAAAGGGAGTTCAACAAAGTTCAAAAGAGAGACTTCAACAGTTCAAGAGTTCAAAAAAGGGAGTTCAACATAGTTGAAAAGACTTCAACAGAGTTCAAAAAAGGGAGTTCAACAGTTTAAGAGACTTCAACAGAGTTCAAAAGTTCAAAAAAGGGAGTTCAACACAGTTCAAAAGAGACTTCAAAAGAGTTCAAAAGAGGGAGTGCAACAGTTCAAAATAGAGTTCACAAAAGGGAGTTCAACAGAGTTCAAAAGAGACTTCAACAGAGTTCAAAAAAGGGAGTTCAACAGAGTTCAAAAGAGCATTCAACAGATTCAGAGGAGAGTTCAAAAGAGAGTTCAACAGAGATTCAAAGGAAAGTTCAATAGAATTCAAGAGTTCAAAGGAGGGAGTTCAAGAGAGTTCAACATATTTAAAGGAGTTCAATAGAATTCAAATGAGAGTTCAACAGATTCAAAGGAGAGTTCAAATGAGAGTTCAACAGATTCAAAGGAGAGTTCAAATGAGAGTTCAACAGATTCAAACGAGAGTTCAATAGAGTTCAAATGAGAGTTCAACAGAGATTCAAAGGAGAGGGTTCAATAGTTCAAGAGAGAGTTCAACAGATATTCAAAGGAGAGTTCAGTAGAGTTCAAAACTGAGAGTTCAAGAGATTTCAAAATATGGAGTTCAAAAGAGTTCAAGAGTTCAAAAAACGGGAGTTCAAGAGTTAAAAAAAAGGGAGTTCAAGAGCTCAAAAGAGACTTTAACAGAGTTCAAAAGATTCAAAGGAGTTCAAGAAAGGGAGTTCAACAGAGTTCAAAAGAGAGACTTTAACAGTTAAAAAAAGGGAGTTCAACACAGTTCAAAAGAGACTTCAACAGAGTTCAAAAAAAGGGAGTTCAAGAGCTCGAAAGAGACTTTAACAGAGTTCAAAAGATTCAAAGGAGTTCAAGAAAGGGAGTTCAACAGAGTTCAAAAGAGAGACTTTAACAGAGTTAAAAAAAAGGGAGTTCAACACAGTTCAAAAGAGACTTCAACAGAGTTCAAAAAAGGGAGTTCAACAGAGTTCATAAGGGAGACTTCAACAGAGTTCAAAAGAGAGTTCAAAAAAGGGAGTTCAACAGAGTTCAAAAGAGAGACTTCAACAGAGTTCAAAAAAAGGGAGTTCAACACAGTTCAAAAGAGACTTCAACAGAGTTCAAAAAAAGGGAGTTCAAGAGCTCAAAAGAGACTTTAACAGAGTTCAAAAGATTCAAAGGAGTTCAAGAAAGGGAGTTCAACAGAGTTCAAAAGAGAGACTTTAACAGAGTTAAAAAAAAGGGAGTTCAACACAGTTCAAAAGAGACTTCAACAGAGTTCAAAAAAGGGAGTTCAACACAGTTCAAAAGAGACTTCAACAGAGTTCAAAAAAGGGAGTTCAACAGAGTTCATAAGGGAGACTTCAACAGAGTTCAAAAGAGAGTTCAACAGAGTTCAAAAGAGAGACTTCAACAGAGTTCAAAAAAAGGGAGTTCAACACAGTTCAAAAGAGACTTCAACAGAGTTCAAAAAAAGGGAGTTCAAGAGCTCGAAAGAGACTTTAACAGAGTTCAAAAGATTCAAAGGAGTTCAAGAAAGGGAGTTCAACAGAGTTCAAAAGAGAGACTTTAACAGAGTTAAAAAAAAAAGGGAGTTCAACATAGTTCAAAAGAGACTTCAACAGAGTTCAAAAAAGGGAGTTCAACACAGTTCAAAAGAGACTTCAACAGAGTTCAAAAAAGGGAGTTCAACAGAGTTCATAAGGGAGACTTCAACAGAGTTCAAAAGAGAGTTAAAAAAAGGGAGTTCAACAGAGTTCAAAAGAGAGACTTCAAGAGAGTTCAAAAAAGGGAGTTCAACAGAGTTCAAAAGAGAGACTTCAACAGAGTTCAAAAAAGGGAGTTCAACAGAGTTCATAAGAGACTTCAACAGAGTTCAAAAGAGTTCAAAAATGGAGTTCAACAGAGTTCATAAGAGACTTCAACAGTTCAAAAAAAGGGAGTTCAACAGAGTTCAAAAGAGAGACTTCAACAGAGTTCAAAAAAGGGAGTTCAACAGAGTTCATAAGAGACTTCAACAGAGTTCAAAATTGGAGTTCAACAGAGTTCAAAAGAGACTTCAACAGAGTTCAAAAAAGGGAGTTCAACAGAGTTCAAAAGAGTTAAAAAAAGGGAGTTCAACAGAGTTCAAAAAAGTTCAACAGAGTTCAAAAGAGAGTCCACAAGAGTTCAAAGGAAAGTGTTAGAGTGAGTTTAAGAGAGTTCAACAAAAACAAAACTCAAAAGTGAGAGCTCAAGAGTTCAAAAGAAGTTCAACAGAGCTCAAAATAGGAAGTTCAATAGAGAGTTCAAAGGAAAGAGTACAATACAGTTCAAAAGAGGGAGTTAAAGAGAGTTTAATAGAGTTCAAAATACGGAGTTCAAAAGAGAGTTCAGTAGAGTTCAAAAGAGGGAGTTAAAGAGAGTTTAATAGAGTTCAAAATACGGAGTTCAACAGAGTTCAAAAGAGGGAGTTCAAGAGAGAGTTCAAAAGAGGGAGCTCAAGAGAGAGTTCAACAGAGTCCACGAGTGAGTTCGAAAGAGCTGGTCGTACCCAGAGGCAGTGGGAATGATCTTACAACCCCTCCAAAAGCTTCTTCTACCTGAGTATTCCAGTGGTTTTTTCACAAAGAATTCAGAGGAAACTTGTGGTTGTGGATTGTTTGTAAATGAAATTAGGTTGAGTAGAAATCGTGTGGTTGACTCCCCCATAAATTCCCAAGAGGAATGACACCATGACAGCCTTCAAATCCTGATCAAAATCCAATCCCCTTCTCTCTATGATGTAACCGAATGTGCAAACATCAAATGGGATTGACTCGCTCACAGATTTAATACAACATTTTCCTACAGGTTCAAGTTCAGTTCCATACGTACTTCTATAAATGAAATATATTTTAAACCAAAAATAAAGTCAATATTTTTGCAGTTGTGTCCACTCTTTCAGTTAGGTTATCAAACCACATCAGAAAAATGTATTCAAAATTATTCATAAAACTTACCAATTCCAGTGGCCGATTCCCGTCGATTCCCACCTTCCTCGACATCAGGAACCGCACCCTTAACGCCCGGCCGTTTTGCCAAAAAGTCCTTTACATTGAAACCGAAGACATTAAGTCGCTTCAATGCAGCTATAAAGTTCATCTGATACAACCGGCAAAAATTTCAACCTAAAATCTAATTCTGCCAAATGTTCGCAAGTTTTATTGTTGAAACCGTTGCTTTTGCATTCCACTGATGGGAATTAATTAATTCTTGCAACCGGAACGGAGTTTTTACATCTTTCAAATACCTTGCACGATCTATAATTAGCCTAACCTATTTGTTTTGCTATTTTCTTAACTTATTAATGACATGATTCTAATATATTACCGATAAACTAACCTAATGTATTTTAATTTTGCAACTATAAGTAACCTGACGTCCTAATTTTGCGACTTTCATTTACTACAAAAGCAATAAGTCATATCCCGTCTAACCAAAAAGGTTTATCAAAACTTTATTGATGACCTTACCCCATGTTATCTCAAAACAATACATTGTTAAGGAACTGGGTTCACTGATTTATCAACAGCTTTATCTGAATTTAGCATTATGAAGGAGGGAAAAAAAAAGTAGTAGTTATATGCCCTGGCAACAATAGCAAAAATTAAATTTTTTTACTGTTTTAAACCGTATTGTATCGTATAAACTTCATGGATGTATTGAAACGACTCAGGCAAAACAGCTGTAGGTCCTGAGGCGTGCTGGGTCTGTAAAAAAGGAATCTGAATTAAATTCCTTATTTTAGAAAAGGATTCTACTGTACACAAATCATTTGAGATAAAAAAAGGTCTTTGACTGCCAAGTAAATGTACTGCGAAGTTCCTTAGAACAGAATAGAATATAAAATTTAGGCCAGAGGCCAAGTGTTGGGACCCATGAGGTCATTCAGTGCCGGAAGGGAAACGGACAGTAAAAAGGTCTGAGAAGTGTAACAGGTGGAAAGTAAGATGTATTCAACTCCAGAGTTCAAAACTAAAACAAACATTACACCTGTGGCCTGACGTACACAAAGAAATTTACGTTGGCATTACTTTTAAACATCTCAGGAAAAATGACCCTGGCTAGTGACGATTATTTTCCTTTAGGTGCCATTTTGGATGTGACGCATTTTCAAATCTCTCTCTCTCTCTCTTTTGCACTGAATGTCGAGTGTCAAGTAGAGGTTAGGTTAGGAACTATGTAAGATACAGAAAAAATTCTAGTGTTGGCTGTAATACAATGTCTGTGTTACTTAACGCACTTTGTTACTGTTGTCTGTTAAGCTGAGCTGCTGCTAAACTTTTGAAAGACAATTTGAATACTCGTGTGTCAAGCTATTTAATAAAGTCAAATAAAATACATCGCAATACCACATTCAAATAGATTTCCTGCATTAATGATGAAAATTAATTCACCAAAATAAATAACTATTCTGTGGTACATATTTTCTACCGAATATCTTGCTTTCACCTCTGGATAATGATTGATTTAGAGAATTCATTTTCCATTATTTGAATGGGACACTTGCAATGTATTTTATTTCATTGTATTATATAGCTGAAACAAGCTTTGCCACATCTTAGACACAATGAGTATTAAGAATCTTTCAAAAGTGTAGTAGCATCTCACCTTAGGAGGGAAGTCGGGCTTTTCTGATACATAACAAAGTCCACTGAGAAACACGGACACTGTACGAGAGCTGAGAAGTACAGAAGTAGTAAAAGTATGGTACAGTAAGCTTTACGTATCCACACTTAATAAACGTATGAAATAACACTTCATATATCGATATCCTGTAAATGTTAGTTACTGAAAGTCGAAAAGAAAGCGTTAAGCTACAGAAATGTATCAACCTTCCTCATTAGAGGGTCTATAAAGCTCGTTTAACTTGTAAGGGTTTTATAGATTCAAATTTCGATACATTATTCACTACAGGGAGAAAACATTGTGTGATCAGTCAAGATTGGAAAATCACTAACCTAATCCTGTGAAAAACTTAATACATAACAGACACCTCACACGTCTCGAACTGTCGGCCTAACCGCTCAACTCTCCTCGCTGCTGGGAGAAAGGGAGCTGGGGATTTGGTCCGGTAGATGTACACATGCGCTACCGGGGTCTAAGCGATGTCAGGCAAGGTAGCCGATCGAGGCTACGGTCTACCCCAACGCCAGATCAAAGTCCTTCAAAAGAAGGCATCGTGCTTACCCCATATAAAAAATGGGAAAAAGCATGTTAAACAAAGATGATTAGACTTTAACAATGCCAACTGCGGTCCTTGAACTCCAACGAAAAGCTAGGAAATTAAATGTTTAAAGTCGACCTTGAAAGCAAATTTGGGAAAATCAATTTTAACCAATCGAATAGTTTACAAGCTTACAAACATTTTAACCAAAGTTTTCCCAATATACTCTACTACAGACTAACTAATTCTGCTAAACATTATCAGCTTCCAAATACTTCCAAAGCCCCATAACTGAATTTAGGCTGACCTGCTTTTCAATATAGCCAGTTTGCAATCTTTAATTGGACTTCTTAGCAAACAAAGGTGCTGCATATTGATTGCACCAGGTTCAACTGTATGCAGTTAATCCAGAGAACAGAATAGAATATAGAATTTAGGCCAAATGACAAGTGCTGGAACCTATAATGTCATTCAATGCTGAAGGGGAAATTGAGAGCAGAAAGGTTTGAAAGGTGTAACAGGAGGAAAACCTCACAGCTGCACTACGGATCAACTGCTAGGAGAAGGTTGAGGAAATTCAAATGGAAGAAAGAGAATATGAAAGGAGGTACAGTAAAAGGAACGAAAGGGGTCGCAGCCAGCGACCAAAGGGACGTTGCAGAGAACCTTGAGTAATCAAGTGTCTTACCTTTACAGGCTATCAGTTCAGGTGACAGAAGAATGTCTTGACCTGGGTGTATCTATATCCATGGGGTCCTCCTCCACGCTCAGTTCTTCAAAGTGAGGGTCATTCTCTTGGGTGCTCGGCCTGAAAGCAAGACATTCCATTAGATCTTGATGGTGTCAGTTCAAGGCACAGCCATCTAAAAGGAGCAAATATCCTTTTCTATTTGCAATTTAGATCTAGAGCTGGTGATAAAGTCTTGCCAATTCATTAAGTTGAGGTTCAAGAATAATATATTAATTTTCAAATGATACCACCATTGCCTCAATAACTTGAAATCATTGTTGCTCTTATTTTTGTATGAAAATGACCCCTACTTCTGATGCAGAGTCCAACTCAAAAAGGTTTTCTTAAGAGCTGCACAAAACAGCTGCAGGTGACTTTTGCAACTAAAGCCATCATCCATCACTCAGAGGCAATAACTTATTGAAAATTTCATAATTGATTACATGAAGCTTGTTTGCCCTACATGCAATAAGTAACTGTCCTACATATGTAGATCACATGTAGTTCTAATGATTTATGTACAACTTGGTTCTCTGAAGTGGACTTTACAAATACCTTAACTTCACGGTGTTGTTAGATTCCTACACGAACAGGTATTTTTTTTCTCAAGTTTGTTTCAAGACCGAAAAACTGATAAACTTCATACAGAAAATGACTTCTTTTCAAAAACTGATGTACAATTATCTTATAATCTTTGAACAGACAAGACCCAGAGTCATATTCCCACTGTAATACTTGTGTGGATAAATTTACTTCTTATAAGCTCAGTTCATAGTAGGCCAAATTAGTTTTCACACATATTTCACTTTTCCATGGGTGTTCTAGTTTGTTGCTTTGGAATAATCGTTCAGCTGTGACCATCTCTCTATTTGAAGACTCAGATATTGAGAGATCATCTCTGTAGAAAACGTAACTTGAATATTTGATGTAACCTAAAAACCTTCCACCTAATCTTGCACATTGCAGTAGGAGTAACAGGTGATCAATATAAATTGGGAACAAATCCTGTATTGTACGAGCTATTTTGTAAATAAAGAATTGCATATATGTAATGATTTTGATTAATACTGATTCAAAGTTCACTGTACATTAGAGAAGCAATCATAATGATAGATTAATAATGATTTAAAGTTCATTGTAAGTTAGAGAAGCAATCTAGAATGCCCAGCTTCATGCTAAAAATAGAATGAGGTCCATTTATTATTACATTTATTCTTCCCCAATAACTTAGTAATTAGAACAAGAAATCATGAGCAATACTGTTCTGAATAATTCTACCTTAACACCACCATAAATTCTGCCGTTAACACAATTCATATACAAGGAACGTTTTAATCTTGTGATGATACTGACATCTGGTTGAAACACTGAAAAATAAAATGGCAAACTGTTTTCAATCTCAGCCATGAAAGCTTGGAGGAATCTTGCAACAAATCAATCTTCATCATGTGCAATGCTTTTAGTCCGTTTTCCAGTTTACTATGTACTAGATCAGTGAGCTAATCAACTGCTTATGTTAATTTGTATTGTCCATGTCTGCAATAAGCTATATATAAAACAAGATACTTTAAACACACTTCCTTACCATTCAGCATTTACGGATCCACTGTCATTTATGAAAATGAGGCTATGAAGTCATGCACTGGGGCTAAGGGTCCATTAAGATCACAGCCTTCAGCAATTCCTGCTACTTCAAGCTGTTTTGCAGCGGAACTGCTGTAATTCTTCATTCACAGCCGTCAGGGCCCTGAAAAACAGCAGATTACAGGTATCAGTAGAGTTTAACCTGAACCTGACCTTATTCCTAACACAATCACTTATGTCAGTCCCAGAATAGCTTAACCTAATCCTACCACTGAATTAGGACTTAGAACTACAATAGCATTTGGAGGCTAATCTTGACAAACAGTACTGCAAGCTTATCTTCTTAAAGGACAGAAAGATGACTCCAACGTTTCGGGACCATCCAGGGAAACCTGTATAAATGATTCTGGATCCGGTAAGATAAATGTGCAAAACAACGACAGCTCAGAATTTGGCAGTAGGGGACAATAATTCAGGAAGAGGTACCACTGAAAGACATGACTTGAGCACTGGTGATATACTTGGAGTGTGAAAGGCATTGGGTTTAGCATGCAAAAACAGCAGTTAAGGAAAGGGGCATCCTTTAGCCAATAGGATGAATATAATGGATACAGATGCGTCTCCACGAGACGCTGGGAGTCTTCTCTTAGCAATGTCAAACGCCCCTCACAAACAATCCAGAATCTGCTTATAACTCCTGCAAAAAAAGGCCCCGTTTCACTAAATACCTAAATACCAGCACTTACAAGAAGATTCAACATCAAAATTTCATGCATTTTCTTTCACAAGAACCTATGAAGCCATTATCCGCTTATGTTGTAACTAGTTCCAAGCACCCACATTAGAAAGTTATCAAGAGAAAAGCAAGCTGCCGTCTAAGATCTGAAACTCAAGAAAATTAAAGCATATTTTTGAAAAAGCAATTTGACACATTACTTGCAACGGTATGCAAATCATCCCCAGAGGCAACACCTCCATTATATGAAGATTAAATTGTATACTCACAATGATTTTGAGTCACAATCACTGAGCAGATAATACAGGCTATTGGCTACAATTCCAAACAGTACTGGGTTATAAGATGATTAGTGGAACACCTGAGCAATGGAATAAAAGCAAAAAGGGAGAAGTTGATTTCAAAGTAGCCTGGAGCAAAGCATTGATCAACACATCTTCCACATTCAGTGAATTTATGAGGCAGTGTAAAGACAAATTATTCAAACTTGGGTCAGACTCTCACTACAACCTTTGTCGTATCCACTAATTTGTAGCCCTATCATAAAAAGAATGCAAACTTTCAGATTATATTGGGAAACATTTTATTTTAGGTTTTGACTTTTGATACAGCTGTTTCAAATTCTGAAGACATCTTACATTTCATTGTAATTCTTGCTTGTTATTAGAAAGAAATTTGCCTCATCGCTGCAGTAGGAAGTTTCATCCCCACCGGCTCACGAAGTACAATGCATACACATGCATGTGATCTGTAGTGCACAGCCTCTCAAATATGGCCCCTTAAGCTTTCAGTTAAAATAGTTAACACTGGGGTTAAATAAAACAGCCGTTTTTACAGCGGTTCTTCAATAAGAGAGTAATCCTTGATATGTTTTACTCTTACATAACAACAGTTATCAGCTGTGACCATCTCTCTATTTGAGGACTCAGATATTGAGAGATCATCTCTGTAGAAAACTTAACTTCAATATTTGACCTAACCTAAAAACCTTCCACCTAATCTTGCACAGTGCAGTAGGAATACAGGTGATCAATATGAATTGGGAACAAATCCGAGTACTGTACAAGCTATTTTGTATGTAAAGAATTGTACATGATGGTTTTGATTAATACTGATTCAAAGATCATTGTACGTTTGAGAAGCAATCATAATGATAGATTAATACTGATTTAAAGTTCATTGTACATTAGAGAAGCAATCTACAATGCCCAGCTTGATGCTAAAAACTGATGTCTGTATAACAGACTTTGAATATGTACAGTGTTGTTAAACATCACATCTGTCAAAAGGTTTAATCAGCTGTTGCTCTTCTTAACGAGGCTGATTGTAGCGCACTGCACGTGACAGAAACAAATCCAAAGAAATAAGAAATAAAAACAGGTTCATTAACTATAAATTAATGCAATTAGATGACACTCAAGCAAGCAAATTGCTTTTCTCAAGAGCTTCATCACCTGTAGCCTACCTGATCAAAAATTTGTGTTTGCAATCAAATATCAATTGCCAAATTGCATAACACAATAAATATAGAATTTAGGACAAAGACCAAGTGCTGGGACCTAGGTGGTCATGCAGCACTGAAACGGAAATTGACAGAAAAAAGGGAGAAAATAAAATGCAATGGCCGTGCCAGCAGAAAAAATGAACGGCAGCCCACGACGAATGTCTGACGTCACCAAACCAGACGCTCGCCACATTATCTATGGGTCCAGTTCATCATGTATATTGCATGCCAACTTCAAGCCTGGCCTAGGGTAGTCTGTCGGTGGTATATATTCACAAAATTACTTAACAGAGGCTAATCTATTGATAATACTATTAATAACTTTATTATTTGGTATTTCTAAGCAACGGCTCTGCATTAATTATTACCTTGGAAATGGGTTTTTACCTTGGAAATGGAGTTTTCCTATACTTTTAGTGTTGCTGACAAAGGAGGTGTTGTTTATTGTTGGTCAATTATTATTAACCTTATACCGGGTATCTACTAAACATGGTTGGGGAACCTCTGAGTGGGGGAAATTGTTGGGAGAAAGACCAGACCGCCATCTTGTTGTTAAGGAATGGTTACGCACAAGCGCAAGTCATTAGGGAGCCATGTGTTCAAGAAGGGGTTGGATGACGAAACTTATTATAAAAGGAACTTTACTAACCTAACGTACAGTAACCTAACCTAACCTAGCAGGCCGTGTTAGTTGAGGAACTCCGCCCCCGGACCCACCAGTGAAGGAAACTACACTTTTGGTAGAACTATATAGTAGCTCTGCGGTGATGACTGCCTTCGAACTTCACTTTTTCTCCAGTTTTTTGGTTGATAATTATGAACTTACCTTCAATTTTTGGCACTTGAGTGTAATTAACCTGTAATTAACCCCTGAAGTCCACCCAACAAGGGGTTTCCATACGCCATCTTCACTGTTTCAAATGGTTCATATCCCGTCCGGCAAGTGCAATAACTTGTTCATGTATGGGTAACCCCGCCACCTCCCCCGGGCCAGTACTGAATGTAAAGTATAACAGCAAATTCTTCCAAATAGGCAATTTCCAAAATACTACAGGAAAACCCAATTTCCAAAGAAATAGCCGATGCTTAGTTCTACCCCTAAGGCCAGCACGCTTGACCCCTTTACCTACACCGGCTCCCTAGGATGCCCAACCTTCCATTAGGGTGGGTCGGTGGCCCAATACAACCGACGTGGCTTCGTGGCTGAATGTGAATCAACCTCAGCCTGTTCTCGCTATTTAACCATAAATTAAAATCAAATTAACTCTAAATTAATGCTTTATCACCTTAATTAACTGATAATTTATCAATTGATCCCCTAATTAATAATTAACATCGAAATATACAGATATCTCACGAATCTTGCCAAGCACATGGAGGAATCAACCCAAGCCTGTTCTCGCTTATTTAACCCCAAATTAACAACAATTTAACCATAAATCAGCCACACACTAATACCTTATCGTCTTAATTAACAAATTATTGGTTAATTAACCGATAATTACTCATCAATAAGGAAATAGGAAGGAATTTCTTACGGATGTTGACGTCCAGGGAGACATTGGGCGTCCGCCATCTTGCTTTTGTTGACATTCTGTCTCTCGACGGAAGCTTTTGGTGACGTCTCTCTCATTTCATTATATCTGTATGATGATAATAATGATATAATCATGTAATGTTTTAATAAATTGCATAATATTATATAATTAGTCTCTTTTATGAATAATAACTTGATATTTATGGACAAACTATAAATGAAAATTTACGTAATATTTGAAACACTACAACCTTATCTTGTTGGCCTGATAACTATGACTCTCAAAGCTTTTGGTAATATCTCCTACATTTTATACTATTATTATTACGATAATAATGATATAATTATGTAATATTCTTATAAAATACATATGTATTATTATTTAAATAATTTAAAGATATAATAATGATTGAATAATGACCAAAATATAACGAAATAATTCAATAATTATTGGAAACACTATAATTTCTAGAGTACATTCAGCACTCTTTAGGTTGAGGGGAAAAGCTGCTGTAGGATCCAAGTGTTTTCAAGTGTTTCTTTTTTATTCCGTTTCATCATTTGTAAATATATTATATTACTTTATAAAATCTATTAAAATACAGTTATTAAGGAGTACATTATTCATTACACAGGTAAATCCACAAATACAAGTGATGTAGCTGGAGACACAATTCAGACAAGACAACATTCAGACAAGAGACAAGACAATTCAGGCAGCAGATGAGATCATTCACACAAGACACACTTCCAACCTCTTGGGTTTTTATAAACCTCTCATGTTTTATAAAGCACTGGGGTTTATAAAACTCTCATGGTTTATAAACTTCTCATGGTTTATAAACCTCTCAGGTTATAAAAACTCTCATCGTTTATAAACCTCTAGAGTTTATAAACCTCTCATGGTTTATAAACCTCTCAGGTTATAAAAACTCTCATCGTTTATAAACCTCTAGAGTTTATAAACCTCTCATGGTTTATAGACCTCTCAGGTTATAAAACCTCACATGGTTTATAAACCTCTAGGATTTGTAAACCTCTCAGATTATAGAACCTCTCATGGTTTATAAACCTCTCATGGTTTATAAACCTCTCATGGTTTATAAACCTCTCAGGTTATAAAAACTCTCATCGTTTATAAACCTCTAGAGTTTATAAATCTCTCATGGTTTATAGACCTCTCAGGTTATAAAACCTCACATGGTTTATAAACCTCTAGGATTTATAGACCTCTCAGATTATAGAACCTCTCATGGTTTATAAACCTCTAGGTTTTATAAACTCCTCAGGTTATAAAACCTCACATGGTTTATAAACCACTGGGGTTTATAATCTCAGGTCCAGTCTTTTGACTCTAGCTGTAAAATGTATCAGCTGAAGATTTAAAAAAAGAAAAGAGTAAAATATAAAGAAATTTATCAAAATTTATCAACATTTGAAAATTTATCAGAAATGTTTAATGACACAGAGAGAATTTCACATAATATTGGCAGATATTTCGAAAGAATGAATTAGAAATAGGAAGGATTTTATCGAAATTTATCAGAATTCATGAGAATTTATCAAATTTTATCTAAAATGTCCAGTATTAAAAAACTATATAGTTAAAAGAAGCACAGGAACTGAGGGCTAAAATGTACCAATTCACTGATATTTCAAAAGAGCATGTTAAGAAGTGGTATTAATTTATGAGAATTTATCAGAACTCATCAGAATTTATCAGAATTTATTCACATTTACCTAAAATATCGAGTACTAAGAGTTAATCATACTTAAATAAATGAAAGAATTGATTGGTAAAATTTACAGAATACACTGAAAGTGTGGAATGAAATCATCAGAATTCATCAGAATTTATTAAATGGTGCAGAATACAGAACTGAACACAGAATTTAGGCCAAAGGCCAAGCACTGGGACCTATGAGGTCATTCAGCGCTGCAACGGAAACTGACAGTTGAAGAGGCACTTTGAATCAACTGTTAGGAGAAAGAGGGTTGAGGAAAGTGAGGTTGAATAAAGAGAAGGTGAAAGGAGGTGCAGTAAAAGGAACGAAAGGGGTTGTAGCAGCAGTGAGGGGCCATGGAACACACAGCTTGTAGTGAAGGCCAACGAAAACAGATCTATCTTTTGGTGGCTGTATGAGCCGCGGCCCATGAAACTTTAACTACGACCCGGTGGTGGCCTGTCCTATATCGTTGCCAGACGCACCGTTATGGCTGACTTTAACCTTAAAACAAATAGAAACTATTTCTGAGGAGGCTAGAGGGCTGCAATCTGCTATGTCTGATGACTGGAGGGTGGAGGATCAACACACCAATTTGCAGCCCTCTAGCCTCCCTCCTCAGCAGTAGTTTCTACTTTATTCAAGGTTAAAGTTAGCCATAATCGTGCTCCTGGCAACGATATAGGACAGGCCACCACTGGGTCGTGGTTAAAACAAGATGGAGGTGCGGTTTACAAAATACCTGGTGAATGTGGCAAATTCTACCTGGGACAAACCGGAAAGGGTATTAATAAGAGAATTTCCCAACATCGACATTGTGCAAGAACAAATTCTCCAAACAGCGCTGTTCACTTACATGTGCAAAACTGTGGCTGTCCCGTTCTTTGGAACAAAACGGAAACATTATTCAAAGAGAAAGAGACGACGACAAGAAATTTACTAGAAACGATTTGCGTAAGTTTTAGCGAACAAAAAAACTTTATATATATATATATACAATTGAAAGGCAAGGGTGCTGCCCACTAGGCCACACAAGTCAGAAAAGAAGTTGGAACCTGAGGGTGGCTGCACCCCAGGAATTACCTGGGCAAGCTAACTGCTCGCATACCAGTGTGTTGTCCCCAACTTCCCGACTCAGCAAGCAGTTAGCTTGCCCAGGTAATTCCTTGGGTGCAGCAGCCCTCAGGTTCCAACTTCTTTTATGACTTGTGTGGCGTAGTGGGCAGCACCCTTGCCTTTTAATTGAAAGACTTGGGTTCAATCCTGACGTGAGTCAGAAATTTGTGGTCGCTGCGATAACAAGTAAAAAAATGCGCCAAAGTTTCTTCTGCAAAATCGAGTTTTCTGTACAGCATATTATGCTGTATGCAACTCCCAGCCACAGCCCATGAAACACTCAGCCACAGCCCATGAAACTTTCAGCCATGGTCTGGTGGTAGCCTGTGTTGTTGGTACCTATAGCGGTGCCAGACGCACGATCAGGGCTAACTTTAGCCTTAAATAAAATTAAAAACTACCGAGGAGGAGGCTAGAGGGCTGCAATTTGGTATGTTTGATGACTGGAGGGTGGATGATCAACATACCAATTTGCAGCCCTCTAGCCTCCTCAGTAGCTTCTAAGATCTGAGGGGGGGGGACAGAAAAAGAGCGGACGGACAAACAGAAAACTGAAAAACGTAACTCAAACCAGATCAAACACAAGAGAATACGAAAGAGTTACAACAAATGTATTCTTTAACAACAAGACACAATTATCAGTGTTACCTAAACACAACACAGGCAATGAAAATGAATGAAAGAAGCGTTGACGTGGTCTCGTAAAGAACATGAATTGGAACAAAATGAACAAAAATTAGGCACAAAAATTCGAGATGGTCAATTCAGTTTCTGGAAATAAGGATTTCAAAAGTTGTTGCCCATCGTCTTCGTTCCCAAAACCCTAAAAGAAAAAGTGTTGTTCCCTCTTCCCAATTCCCGTTGCTTGCAAGTTCAAGAGAAGTTAATGTCTCCTCAAAAACAGAACTACAGATTTTCAATATCTGGACGACTTGCAAAACCTCTGTCTTTGATCAATGATATTTTGAAGGAAAATGGTGGTCAGGACAGAGGGAGGACAAACGAGGAAAAAGTCATAAGGTCGAAAGGTAGGAAGGCGAAGAAGAAGACCAGAAACAACAAAAACAACAGCTGAGTGACGAGACTAGCATTGTTAGTCTGAAATGTGTGACGCAACAAGTATATAACTATCAAGAAAAGCAGGGAATCTCTAGCCAACCGAAGGAGGCATCATAAATATTTGAATAGTAATTAAGTAACTTGTGTACCCGTGCTGTCAAAAAATGATAACAGAATTTAAATCATTTTGCCATTGCATCGCGCTTATTATGTATATTATTATATGTTCACAGGAAGCCCTGTTAAAACATAACACTCAGTGGAAGACAGAGAGCCAGACTCATGAAATGCAGAGTGGGGTTAGTAATAACACCTGAAACGATTCTTTTAATAATGAGTGGACATCTTCTTTTGCAACTTGCACAGTGCTTGCTCTGGGAGGTTAATCACCACAAAGTTATTAAAAACCAGCACCTTTGTTTCTTTTCTCACTCTGAGCCAGTCACTCAGTCATCCAATCAGCCAGTTAGTCACCAGCCATACAACGCTTATGGAAATAAATGAACTCCTCTTCGTTAATGCTACTAGTAGTACATATACTGCTGCTAGTAAGGCAGATAAAAGCTACTAGTGGGGCAGTTGCTGCTACTAGTATGGCACTTAATGCTACTAGTAGGACCATTACTACTACTAGCAGGGCGGTTAATGCTACTAGTGGGGGCATATATCGCTTCTAGTAGGATGGTTACTGCTACTAGTAGGACAGTTAAGGTTACTAGTAGCACAATTACTGCTACTAGTAGAGCAGTTACTGTTACTAGTGGGATGGTTACTGCTACTAGTGGGACAGTTACTGCTACTAGCAGTGCAGTAAATGCTACTAGTAGGGCAGTTACTACTACTAGTGGGGTGGTTAGTGCAACTAACTAGGCAGTTAATGCTACTAGCAGGATAGATACTGCTACTAGCAGGAATGTTACTGCTAGTAGCAGTGCATTAAATGTTACTAGTGGGACAGTTACTGCTACTAGCAGTGCAGTAAATGCTACTAGTAGGACAGTTACTGCTACTAGTGGGGTGGTTAGTGCAACTAGCTGGGCAGTTAATGCTACTAGAAGGACAGATACTGTTACTAGTAGGACAGATACTGCTACTAGTAGGGCAGATACTGCTGCTAGTGGGACAGTTACTGCTACTAGTAGGATAGACACTGCTACTAGTGGGACAGTTACTACTACTACTAGCAGGGCAGTTAATACTACTAGTAGGACATACATTGCCACTTGCAGGATGGTTACTGCTACTAACAGGACAACAGATACTGCTACTAGTAAGACCGTTACTGCTACTAGTAGGGGAGATACTGCTACTTGTGGGGCAGTTACTGCTGCTAGTATGGCACTTAATGCTACAAGTAGGGGCAGTTAATACTACTAGTAGGACATACATTGCCACTTGCAGGATGGTTACTGCTACTAATAGGACAACAGATACTGCTACTAGTAAGACTGTTACTGCTACTAGTAGGGGAGATACTGCTACTTGTGGGACAGTTACTGCTACTAGTATGGCACTTAATGCTACAAGTAGGACAGTTACTGCTACTAGTGGGAATAGTTACTGCTACTAGTAGGGCAGTTACTGCTACTAGTGGGACAGATACTGCTACTAGTAGGGCAGTTACTGCTACTAGTGGGACAGATACTGCTACTAGTGGGACAGATACTGCTGCTAGTGGGCAGTTACTGCTACTAGTGGGGGTAGTTACTGCTACTAGTAGGGCAGTTACTGCTACTAGTGGGACAGATACTGCGGCTAGTGGGACAGTTACTGCTACTAGTAGGGAGATACACTTAATACTAAACTATCTGGTGTCACAACAATGGTCATCGAGAGAGAGAGAGAGAGAGAGAGAGAGAGAGAGAGTTTGGAATGAAGCAAATTTCTTGATCTTTAATTTACTGACAGTAAATAAACCCTCGAATATACATACATACAAATGTATGTATGAATATAATGTATGCGTGTATTTGTCGATACTTATCGCACAATTATTCATATGTATACACAAGTTAGTTAATGGTTTAATTTCATTTATTAAAAAAAAGGTTTTCCATTGATAAAACTTAATGTATACAAATTGATTCATTCATTTTTATGATCATTAATACATGGATTAATATGGAGAGAGAGAGAGAGAGAGAGAGAGAGAGAGAGAGAGAGAGAGAGAGAGAGAGAGAGAGAGAGAGAGAGAGAGAGAGAATTCCCATTTATTTGGTCAAATTCTAAACAATAATTCGGAAAATAAAGCAATAAATCAATTAATCAATAAATCCAGATAAATTGTTCATTCAGAAAATAAATTCATAAATGTATCAATAAATTCAGATGAATTGTTTATCTTATATAATATAAATTTATTAAATTATATACTTTATTGCAAATAAAATAAACCTAATATTTAAAACAATTTCGTGTCGTTTGAGCAACGAGTAACTTGAATTAATAATAATAATAATAATAATTATTATTATTACTATTATTATATATCATTGCTGTTATGATAATAATAAGAGTAATATAATATAGTAATTATTATTATAATAATCATAATAATAATATAAACATTATTATTATTATTATTATTTAGGTAAAGAATATAACTTTTGAATCCAATAATAATAATTGACATGACCTGTTGCCAATTATGACCTGTTATCTCTTATGACCTGTTATCTCTTATGAAAGCAACAGAGAAAGCACCAGACGTATGATGACCTTAATGATGACCTCTTGCTAATGATTATATTGAACTGTTTCAGGACTAAGCACAGAAGTCTCAGTCTCTGTATCTCACAAGAACACTGATGCCACCAATTTGTACACAAGCAGCCTAACAATTCCTACTGCACATGGTGTGCTTTCATGCACAATACAAAATGCAATTTTCTCTGTATATTACAAAGTTGATTGAATATAGCATGAATAGTAATTTGGCTGAGAGTATGACTGATCCAGAACACCAGTCACCCAAACTTGACTCTGCAAAAGGTCAAGCCAGAAAGCAATAATGCTTCTACAAGCACAGATACCTGAAGAGAATTGAATACCAATAAAGACACAGAAAATGGCAATTTAAGAGACATTTTGAAATAGATGCAATGGACATTGTCAAAAGCAGTGCATCAGAAATGTAGGAATTATATGAAAGAGAGAAAGTGTGGAGAGAAAGGCCTCGCGCAGAAATTGCACAAGAAAGAGGGGAAAGTGAGAAAAGTGAGGTGGAAAAGGCACGTGGCCAAGTGCTTCCAATCACTGTCTCTTTGGAAAAGTAGCCACCAGCAAAAGCCACATTTCCTCAGTGCAATAAAATTATATTAGAAAACTGCTTTCAATGCCCTTGTTTGAATAGTGGCAGGAAAGTATGGAGGTTTCAGATGCAAGCAGGAAGTCAGTTAACAGCATTTTCTGCGAAAAATGACCACAAGCAAATAAGAATAATAATAAACACAACAAATATAGATTGTGACGAGAAATGTCAGATCAGGAGAAATGTTTCAACATACGACAAAGTGTTGCAGACACCATCAGTAAGAGAGGCACCTCCTGCAGGCGATTTGGCAGAAATGGGGCAAATGAACACAAAGGATTTTGAGGAATACAGTATTACAACCTGAGAAAACAAGGTATTGCAGGCATTCTCAATGTACGAATAATACAAGGTATCAAATAGCACAAGGTATTGCACGTGTTCTCATTGTACAAATATCACAAGGTATTGCACTTGTTCTCATTGTACAAATAACACAAGGTATTGCACTTGTTCTCATTGTACAAATAACACAAGGTATTGCACTTGTTCTCATTGTACAAATAACAGAGCAGACCAAGTTAAGTACAAACACAATGACAGGAAAGATTTTGCCACTGACAAAGTGGTAATCTAGTACGAAGAGCTCCCAGTGATAATGTTCTAAACGTTCTTTCTTCCTCTTAAACTCTTCCTCTTAAACTCCTCCTCCTCCTCCTACTCCTCCTTGTTTATGAATTATCACCGGGGCCTTTTCGTACTAGATTACCCTTTGTTGGTTGTGGCACAACCTTTTCCCATCATTCTATTTCTGCTTCTCATTATTTGTACAATGAGAACACTGCAATACCTTCTTTTTCAGATCGTAATGCTGTATTCCTCAAAATCCTTTGTGTTTATTATAGGGAAACCAGTACAGGAATTCAGCCAGAACAAGGGACTCCAGTTGCCTGTTGCAATCAAGAATCCAGCAAGAACAAAGGATTCAAGTTGCATGTTGCAATGTGGAAGAAATGAAGAGTGTAGCTGATAATATACAAGTGAAAACTCTGAAACACACAAGTTTCATTATGAGAAATAATGATCTGAGAGAGAATTGGATGAAAATGAAAGGAGGAAGAAGACAGACAATAAAAAGAATAAGAACAGAGAAAAACGACATAGAAGGAGGAGTAGAAGAAGAAAGAAAATGTTCTGGACAAAAACCTGGACTAGGAAATGTGGAGAAATGAAGTGGACAAAAATATAAATAAAAATATGGAGAAATGACATTTGCAAAGAGTGAAATAATGGAACTAAAAACCCTGTATTCTCATATTCTAATGAGAAGTGAAACTTTAACCAAGGCCCGGTGGTGGCCTGCCCTATATCGTTGCCAGAGGCACGATTGTGGCCAAATTTAACCTTGAATAAAATAAAAACTACAAAGGCTAGAGGGCTGCAATTTGGTATGTCTGATGGTCGGAGGGTGGATAACCAACATGCCAATTTGCAGCCCTCTAGCCTCAGCAGTTTTCAAGATCTGAGGGCGGACAGAATAAAGTACAGACGGACAGACAAAGCCGGCACAATAGTTTTCTTTTCCAGAAAACTAGAACTAGTCAATGACAAATAACCAGGATAAATGAACACTTGATAAAGGAGGGATATGGCCAGAATACTGGAAAGTTTGACGATATTCCTTTACAACAGAAAGTGGGACTTACTCCAGAGTAAAATTCATACGAGGGATAAACTCTAAACACTGGAGGAAGAGCTTCAGGAAAGGCTCTGAAAAGTGGCTAATACTGGCAACTATCCATTTGACTCTATGTCAGAGAAACAAAAATAAAAGAAACCAGTATTTATGACTGGTTAACCAACCACAGAAGCACCAAGCAAATACTGTGGAGATGACACCACAAATCTGTGGTTCCTGGAAAGGCATTTCAAAAGTACCACAACAAAGGGAAAGGGTACATCAAGAGACCATTTAATATAGGTGATGTTAGCGTACCATAAAACTTAATCTGAAAGTTACAGCAGGTACTGAAAGCAACTGAAGGGTGCACTAAGCATCCACTGAGACTCAGGACTGGGTACCTCGTTGTTTACCACAATAACAAGAGAGAAAAAGAGAAAAACGACAAAGAATTGCCATATGCAAAGTTCTCGGGAACTGGTTGAAAAATTCAGTCTGAACAGAACCCAATTTCTGGTGACTGGAAGGAAAAAAAAAAAGGCTTTTGTATTTAACCAGTCAGCTAAACTAAAGAATCATTGGTCTGGTTCTATACAAGCAATTCAGATCAAATCATTCCATCTGATATAGATTTGTAAAAGCTTAATCACTAAAGATACTGAAAATGTCAAATCATTCTGACAAAAATGAAGGGATCTGTGTCCAATATTTATCATTTACTGTCTTCTGTCAGAGAGGAACTGGGTCAGGAAAGTGGCCACTAATTAACCTGTCCAGCAAGTGCGTCCAATTCTCAGGTGAGATGAGATAAATGCTATAATCTCTTTTTGTATTGAGAGCCAAAATGTCCTGTGGGCTAACCTGCTGTAGCTGATTACTGTCTGTTCATATAAAGGAATTTATTGATGTCACAATTCAGTTCAAAATCTACACCAGCTTTCTGCAATCAAAGTTTCTTCAGCACAATCGACTTTTCCGTACAGTTGCGACAGTGTATAATAACCAAGGCCACCGAAAACAGATCTGTCTTTCGGTGGGTTCGTCATAATGCTGTTTGAGCCACGGCCCATGAAACTTCAACCACAGCCTGGTGGTGGCATATCCTATATTGTTGCTCGAAGCACAATTATGGCTGACTTTAACCTTAAATCAAATAAAACTGCTGAGGCTAGAGGGCTGCAATTTGGTATGTAAATTTGATGATTGCAGCCCTCTAGCCTCAGCAGTTTCTAAGATCTGGGGGCAGACAGAAAAGTGCGGACAGAAAAAAGTACAGACAGGCAGACAAAGCTGGCACAATAGTTTTCTGGAGATATCACTGCAAATTCCACATCACTGCACTGTGGAAACATTTTTTTTGTCAGAATTCCAGGCCTTAGAGAAGTTCGGTACTCTGAATACACTGTATTAATACTAAAATGGGTATTTGGGTATTTAGCGAGCAGCAAGGAAGAGAATCCAACCTTAAAAAGGACTGACCACAAAATGCTATAATAAGATTCATGGCTGGAGCTTTTTATTACAAACGTGATAGGAACAAGTACTTGTAAGCCAGTAAAGGAAGTATGCAAATTAGCGCGATAAGGACCAACAGGAGAGCTATAAAACTATAAATCATGATGAAAATGGTACGAATGAAATATCGACCACATGGAAATTCAGGCCAGAGAGTGAAGAGGACACTTCCCATCAAACCTGATATAACGATTAAGCTAAATCTGTTAAATCTTTGCTTACAACTTATATAGTTTCAGAGATGGTGTATCCTGAAAAAAAAAAAAAAAAAACTGGCTGACTAGTGAAAGTCAAACTGAATTCAACTAATTATCATTTAGAATCAACTTCATACAACAGAAAGAGGCAGGAAGCAACATTCCAGCCTTACAAATCATATGCACTCTTTTCAACATTAGCAACCGCGTAGATTTTGTGTTGCCGTTAATCAAATCCACAAAAATCTATGCAATATCTAAAATATAGGGTAAACCTAGTCAAATAATTTCAAATTTTGACACAGCACTCATAGGTCGATGAAGCCTTCAGGCTATAAGAACTTTTAATGTGTTTTATGACACAGACTCTTGTTACAAGAGCAGCTGTGTGTACTGTATTCCACAGTATTCCTGGCTACCATTCTTAAATAAACCTCTTCAATTTGATGTTCAGTGTAAATTACAGGTCAGTTTAGGTACCATGTGGTCTTCTTGTTAGCTGTAAGACATCTAGAAAGTGGCCAAGTCCTTAACAGACTCTGTTATTTACCAGAAATTTGTAAAATACTCCAGTGCAGGGTATAAGTAGGCTCTTTGTACCTAACAGACTGTTACTTATCATAAATCTGGAAAGTATTCAAGTAGCCTATAGGCTTCAGAACAGTCTGTGTTCCTGAACCAGAAATCTAGGAAATATTATAGGGTCTGTTACTTAACAGACTTTGTTACTTATCAGAAAGGTGGATCATAAAGTGTCTGTTGAGTAGAGGCACTGATTCCTATCATAATTTGAATACTGTAAGATAAAAAAGAAGAAAATTATGAACAAAACAAGATGACTTGAACACTCGCCATCTTCTTCTTGAGGTCCTGCAGCGGAGCGAGCATAAAAGGACAGCGGACCAGTCTTCACATACAATGGGGTGATTAGCGTACCCTAAACACGGCCATGGCTGAACACTAACACAGGACAAGAGAAAACTGTATGAAAATGCTGAAAAAGTATCGTACGACAAACTAGATCCATGTGTATTAAAAGCATTAGCAATCTAACAACTCCATTCAAGAATAATTTTTTTTAGGTTCAGTTGTCTACAAAACATGGAGCTTCCCCGAAACTGTTAATATGTAAGCTTGCACCACATACACAGAATCCTACAAAAACTAACACTTCCTTTGAACTCTGTAAAGGAATGTGCCATCATATGGCATGCAGATGAATAAAAACTATTCATCTGCTATAGCCTATTTGGGCAAAATTTGAGCTAAAAGCTGTCACAGCAGTTCCAACAGACCTAAAAACCACATTCTTCAACGAGAGGTCCACAGCAGCTAAAGGAAAAGTACTTGAACATCAGCACTGTAGAGATGGAAAAGACAGAGAAAAAAGAGCAAAATAATAATGGGACACAGTAAAAAACAATAACCTGATTTTTAAAAAATGTTAAAGAATTAATGTGATTTGATTTATTTGCAGCAACTAGCCATTATTCACGACTCTTAGTTAATAACGGACTTCTCGCCACAGGGATGTTCTGAGGAAGTCCGCCCCTTGTTAAATGAATTGACTGAAGCTTGGTGAATTGAGTATGCAAAAGTGAAAAAAAAAACTTGACAAATTTAGATTGGGTAAGAGTGTGACATTCTTTGAGATAACCTGTCAATGTACAATGAACTGGTTAAACATATATATATATATATATATATATATATATATATATATATATATATATATATATATATATATATATATATATATATATATATATATATAAAGACAAGTTCTTGCTGTGCTCAAGGTCAAATTGAGCAAACAGTCAAGTGATTTGATTGACTCACAAGCAGAGCTTTGGATTTGCCTTGGGTGTAATAGTTATTATACTGACTGTGTTGTGTAGGATTAAGGTTAAAGAAAAAAAAAAGGTGTTTGTGCATTCATAATCATCAAATTAACTGCGTGTGTGTTCTCTGGATTGTGGGTAAGTAGGGTTCAATCCAAGAGAGTATTGTACACAGGAATTAAATAGTTGCCTCCTGTTTGTAAGTAACACAATTTGTAGATAAAATTAGGTTAAGTAGCATTGTGTGACTGACTTCCCCTCAAGATTGTTCGACATACCACCACTCTCTCGTGGTACCTCCTAACAAATTCAACGCAGGTTCCCAAGAAAAAGAAACCATGGCAGGCCTAGAGCCCTACATGCAAGACAAACTGCCAAAGACGACCCCAAGCAAAGTAGGAGCAGTTGAGAGACGTACGCTAAAGACATCACCACAAATTACTGACAGTCTGAACGGCCTACAAGAATTAATAACTGTAGTGCTTTTGCTCCAAAAATATATACCAACTAAGTCAACAGGATTGAAGGAAGGGTCCGGTTGCTTATTTTGGACCAAGCCTCTTGCCACACTGTGCCTACAAAACCAGACAAAACCATACTACTTATGTAATAATTACTTTTAAAACCAAAGTATGACAGATGCCTGCTTATCTATAACGCAACAAAACACCTTGGAAAGTATGTGCTATGCCCCCAAAAACCATCATATAAAATAAAACAGAACCTACCTAATTCGAACGGCACATTTTCCCAAGAATCTCTGACTGTTACCAACCCGACAAGCACTATCGTAATGTATTTCTCTAGGAAAATCATTGAACTATGCAATACAAAAATACATTCAAATGCAATCAAAGGAAAGCAGCGCCTACAATGAACGATGACAATCCTACAGTCGTTTAGCCCGGCCAAAAATTCCCGTCTGCAAAAACAGTCTTAGAAGACCTGCTTTCAAACAAAGCATGAAAATTGCAGTACGGTATCCCCTGGGGATGAGGTATGGCATATGTCACTGTCTGAGCTTAACCCCTCTGGGGCTATCGTCACCCATGCCTAACCCCTTACGGGTAATCCCTAAACGCGGCAATATAACCTTTAATTAGCGTCCAATTGGAAAGTAATCTCCAGTCCAAATTACTACAACTGCATTGACAATCACACTTACCCAAAAGGTGTGAAATTTGGACGGTCCCCTGTTAACGGCCATGTGGAATAAGGTCAGGGGGTAGAACTGAGGTCACTTTAACAGCTTTTCTTGACCTGATCCACCATCTGTTGAAGAAAAGGAAAACCTTAGTCATTCAAGTCATTATTGTCAAACTCCGGCAACAGTTCACAAATCTTATCATATTACGAAAACTAAATGTAAGTCAAATATTCAAGCTTTGACAAACGTGCATTGCACGGGCTCGGAACTTTTTCAAAATTAACCATTGCAGTAGTCGATAAACCACCTGCAATGATAACTGTGTTTTTTATAGATTTCATTGACCTTCCTCAGGCTAAAAAATTTCACACATCTAACAATTATTGTAGATTCTTACATATTCTTATTTTACTGAAACATTCATGGCACTGAAAATATCTTCTTCTACCCATTTAATGTTTTGTGCTTTGTTACATAAAAGTCTACTAAAAAATTTGTGCAGGTAAGATTGCAAACTCTCAGATGTACTGCAATTTACTGCAAAGATCATATTTCACACAGAAAAGTGGCTGAGAACTTGACGACGGAAATGAAGAAAAATTAGCTGCCCAAAATCCCATCAGGTCAAAAAGTCTTCGTCTATGACCTTTCTCTGAGTTCCCGAGCCTTCTGAAAGTCTTTGCTCTACTTCCTCTGAGTTTCTGAGATTTCAAAAGTCTTCGTTCTACTTTCTCAGAGTTTCCGAGCCTTCTCGCAGGTCTACCACATCTGCTACTGCTCTGACTGACTGCCACTCTCATGTCTGACATCACCTGGCCCTAACTCTATTTCTGAGATCTAAAAACCATTTTCCAACCTCTGAACACCACTTGCTCAAACTATCATTACTTCACTGCTGAACGAAGACTAAGTCCATTAAGCTTAACCTTCTGACCCATGGTAGCTTCATGAACAGCCAGTTTACCCTCTAAAGTGTATTATGTCATTCACCTTGCTTCCTGAATTCACGAATTTCAAGCAAAATAATGTATACCGTTGGCTGCATTTCATCATAACCAATCACACAGCCAAAAATTATAAATGCGACGCCCTTTAGCATCTAACATAAAAGATTATACTCTAAGTAACTGTGAAAGAACTGAATACTCTCTATCTAGCATTGAATAGCAAATAGAACCTTCTTGCATGGAAGGCAAATACTGGAGAAGGCTGGACAGACAAGCAGATGAAACGAAAGTAAAAGGCATAAACCACGTCGCTAGGGACAAACGGTTGCTGCAGAGAACTTCTGCCTAATCTGCGTTGCACCTGCAAAGTACACAGTAACCGGGACCCTATACAGGGGATTCATCTTGTGGTGTAATTTTTCTTTCTCTCTCTCATGAGTTTCTAGAGATAGCATCTAATACTAAACTCTGTCTCCTTTAAATAACCTACCCCTGCCCTAAAGGTGCCCTGTGGATGTCATGAACTTGAGAGTGAACTCTTTGATCAGTACTGAAGGCCTTTCACTTTCTACAGTTCCCCAGCCCCAAACCAAAGCATTTCCAGACATGACAAACATGCCTCTATACAGTTTACAGACGTCATTTTCAAGTATACTCTCGATCACAATTTTGGGAGAGATAGGAAAGGGAACTAAGATGATCTTGCAACAATGTAAGCAACTTCAACCTAATGATAACTTTAAATCCAAAAGGAAAAATATATACTTGGATGAAATGAATGTGGTGTTCTCTGTCCCCAGACCAAAGAATATAGATTTTCATAATAAAATTGATTATCTGTCAAATAAATTCTATTATCTGGATAATACAGATACAGCCATCTTGAGCAGTGGACAAGATTCATCCCAAACAACAAAGACCTTATTGGACTGCCTTCTTCACGGCCATTAAAAGGTAGTTGAATAAAGAGGCCACAAAGTCACACTTCTGCTTTCACACAAGACGCAACGATTGAAGAGACATCACGTTAATGAAGTTGGAAAACCAAATGATGATTGAAGGGCCCAAAACTTTATAAGGAATTACTGTACTTGTGGTGTTAAATGGTCGACGTCACGTCTTCGTTACTGACTACAGTGAAAGCCCAAAGTTACGTTAACGGTCAATGACAATTAGGTATTGAGGGGGTGGGGGGGATTAGACCTGAATTGAACTGAATACAGAAGTCATGCCAAATGCCAAACACTGGGACTAATGAGGTCATTCAGCGCTGCAACGGAAACTGACAGTAAAAGTCTGTAAGAAAAATGGATTTTCTTGCATTTTATACATAAAATAAAAAATTAATCAAAATTTCTATGAATTGTGATAAATCCAAAGAAATATGAATTTTCTTATATTTTATAGAAGAGGTTTATTAAAAATATATAGGAATAGTGAATAGGTTGGCCTGACCTATGCTAGATGGAGGCTCACCCAAAAATCCTAACCTAACCCTGACTAGTCTATAAAACACGGCGAAGGGACATTCCATTTGGTCGACAACAAACAGATGCACCGCCAGTATCAGCAGCCCTAAAAGTGTAGACAAAAACCAGTTGCCAAGGTAAGAACAGGCGTGGAGCTAGTACTTAGAATTACCCTGTGTTCACACACCCCCGGGGCCAGTACTAAACACGGCGAAGGGACATTCCATTTGGCCGACAACAAACAGATGCACCACCAGTATCAGCAGCCCTAAAAGTGTAGACAAAAACCAGTTGCCAAGGTAAAAACAGGCGTGGAGCTAGTACTTAGAATTACCCTGTGTCACCCACCCCAAAAAAACCCGAATTCCCACAGTCCCCCTTTACTGTTGAGCAGAGTTAAGAGGCAAATCACAGTTGGCCGACAATAAGCAAACTCACCTCCATTACCAGCAGCCCTAAAAGTGTAGAAGAAAACAGCTAGTACTTAAAAAAAACAGCTAGTACTTAAAATTACTGGTTACAAGTTCGCCGTAATTAGGTATAAAGGCAGATTGGGGGACCCTATTGTCTGACCTTGTGACTCCTATTTTGAAGAGCTTTTTATCATTTGGGCCGCTCAGGCGACCGTATTCACTCATTAAATTTAATTACAGCAACGTAATTAACAACTTGGATTGTAATTAAAACTTAAAACTGATTCCTTACCTATTAATTACACTCAAATACGACATTAATTACACTCAAATATGACATTCTCGAGTCCACGTGGTGGAAGGTTACGACCGTTAGTAGTAGTGTGCGAGATTTGCCTCTGTAAAGGCTCACCCCTTTTCCTCCTTTTATTCCTCCTTTGTCCGTGTTTGTTGCGTTTGTTTTCGGTTTTAAGTGTGTTTTTGCCTGCGTTTGTTTACGGTTGTTGTGTCCGTGTTTGTTTTTAAGTTGATTTCATTTACGTTTGTCCGGGTTTTATTGGAAATCGAAGTCAGGGTTGGGTGCACTTTCCCAATTCTGGAGAATCAAGTGTGTTGGATCAATCTCTCTCTCTCTCTCTCTCCTCTCTCTCTCTCTCTCTCTCTCTCTCTCTGTCCACACTCCCAACTCTCTCTCTTTTTCTGTCCCCACTCCTCAACTCTCTCTCTCTCTCTCTCTCTCTCTCTCTCTCTCTCTCTCTCTCTCTCTCACTCTCTCTCTCTCTCTCTCTCTCTCCTCCCACCACCCAAACTCTCTCTCTCTCTCTCTCTCTCTCTCTCTCTCTCTCTCTCTCTCTCTCTACTCCTCAACTCTCTCTCTCTGTGTCTTTCTCTCTCTCTCTCACTCTCTGTCCCCATTACCAACTCTCTCTCTCTCTCTCTCTCTCTCTCTACTCCTCAACTCTGTGTCTTTTTCTCTCTCTCTCACTCTGTCCCCATTACCAACTCTCTCTCTCTCTCTCTCTCTCTCTCTCTCAAAAGGCTTGATTTTCAGGCATTTGAAGGCTTAGGTGTTTGTGCTGTGGGGTATGGGTACCCCCCGGGGCCTCTAGGGGTGGGGGTGGGGTGGCAGGAGGCTTGCATGAGCAGCTGCCGTTTGTTCGTAATACTTATATAGCTCTGACTTCGTCTCTCGATGTTGTCCCATAGATGTAAGCCAAGGTAATCCTTACTCTAATAATATTCATATTCAATTTAAGTAATTTAGTTACTTTTAATCACAAATATTGCAATGATAGTTACGATGACACAACTAAAGCATAAGTCAGGATCAAAGATGTACGTACGAACGCAGTGGATCTAAAAATAACTTTACTGACTGCCTGGCTGACGCCAGACAACACACACATACATACACACTCTCTCTCTCTCTCTCTCTCTCTCCAAGAGAACATTTATACCAGATCTCCTTTGCAATGGTTGAAATACGAGAAATATGAACCAATGAACTGTCATTAGGTCTAGCTTGAACTCTGCTCAATGTCACATTGTGTTTCCTAAAGCTTTGATAAGGCGCCAAAAAATTTCATTTCCATTTTTCCTATTAAAGTTAAATTACATAATTACATGATTTCAAATGTGTGGAAGATATGAGAAATGTGTATTTATATTGATAAAGCTTGAAAAAGCTAATCAATTTACTCATGAATTTTTGCCTATAAAAATGAGATTTAATCTTTAGCCTAAATTTTAATGGTTCTTGATGTATTCAGTCAAACCTTCGCCATATGTCTATGAATTTCTCCACCTATATCCTGTGTAAAAAGAATCTAAAATCACAATACTTATTTAGCATTTAATAACTTACTCTTCATATATGACTTGAAACTTACATCATACTGTAGTTCCAATTAACATTCAGGATATGAAACTCATTTCAAGTCATGACTCACTTTATAAAGACGTGACAACTACAGCTGAGGCCACTTATTGTACTTTTAAAAATGTAATGCAGACACATTTATACCATGAACTTGAAAATTCCTTGGAAGGTGCAAGTGGTACAAGTTTTGTAAACCAATCTGTATTCATTGTCAGTTGAACATTCAAACTCAGGTATGGTAATATAGGGGTGTGAGGAACAACTTTCCTACCCCTTGTACTTACAAACCTTAACCACAAATAATTAACTTGTTAAATTTGTCAGCTTTCAAAGGAAATCCTTGCTTCATACATACTACAGCTACAGGGCATAGCTGTATACTGTCTTAATAGCTAAAATTTGATTTTAAGAAAAGCTCTATACACAACCAAAGTTAAGTTATTTCACTCATGTTGAGCAATGCATGTGAATACCAAGTTAAGGAATTTCTTGAAAGATTAAGCCATTTTCTTGTAGTAAAAGGTTTCTTGAAAGATTAAGCTAACTTCTTTCAGTACTTGTTAGACAATGAGCAAGGGGTTCAGGCTTTTCTGCACCTTATATAAAAGGTATTTTTCCATCAATTTCTTGCAAGATTTAGCAAATTATTTTCTGTACATTTAAGACAGAGCAAAGTGATTCAGAGCAAGGTGATTCAGGCTTTTCTGTACCTTATATAAAAGGTATTTTTCCATCAATCTATCACCTTTCTATTACACCTTTGTGAGAATCTTTACAAGTAAACTAGTCTCTTAGGACATTCACAAAATACAGTCCTCACTCCAAGATCTCATCAATGACCCTTTAACCCTGTTGTAGATTTGCTTTAACATTGTTTACTCATTGGATGAGAAGGGCAAAAATATTTAAAAAATTCACTTATTGAAATAGTTTTATTACAAGTACAATACAATGCAAAACAGTTTGATAGTGCAATACTTCAGTTTGCATAAAAGGAACTCTGAACAATATAATAAACAGTTCATAAATTATCTAAAAGTGAAGTTAAACAGCAACTATAAAACCAATTAACAAAATAAACACTTTAAAACACTTCACTTTGAACACTTAAAGAGCCAGTAACTCATCACTAGTAAGATACAAAATCGAAGAATTAAAGTACCTTTCAGATAGTTCATACATTTAACTCATCACTAGTAAGATACAAAATCGAAGAATTAAAGTACCTTTCAGATAGTTCATACATTTAACCCACTTAAAATTACAATATACAAGGTTGAAAGAAGTTAAAAATAGTTTGGCAACACTTCAGTAACAAAAAACTATGAAAATATAGAGGTAATAAAAATAAAGATTCTTAGGTTGTACACTTGGCAACAAGTGATTGAGATTCATAAAAATATAACAGCTAATTCCAAGTGTAAGATTGTCATTTAAATATAACCACTGAGGTAATTATTAAGTTCTTTGGATAAAGATATTTAAAAAGTGAATGTATAAGAAATAATTACAAAGATCATTAAAGATTCAGTTTTGCTATACACTAAAAAGGCAACAGATTCACAAATAAAAGTTCCCTTCAATAATTGCATTATGGAAAACCATAAGATTGCTATTGAGAGAAAGGGGAAAACTTCAAATCAAAAAGGAAAATGAGGGAATTAAATATGAAATATTTAGGATCCACTTATAAAACTTAAAGTTACCATGAGACTGGGCACTTGCTGGACACTTATCTAACTTTCCCCACTCCCAAAAACACTTTTCTAACTTTCCCCACTTCCAGAAACTGGAAAACTTTGAAGTGCAGAACTTCCTATAAGTACAAACTAAATCGAACACTGAACGGCTACACAGCAACAAAGCAAAGGGGAATTATGAAAATGTTAGATTAAACCAAGTTAATTACCTCCAGGAAAGTTAAGCATAGTAAACTATATGCTTCATACAATGCAGTTCCACAAACCCTTGCAATTCCTTAAGTATGGAAGCCCAAAGGCAAAACTTAAGCTCCTTAAGGAAATTGTTGATTCAGTCCACCAGCATTACTGTAGTAATATCAAGCAGTCATTGTCCATATTCTACCAGCACAGGCAAGCTTGAATTCTTCACAAACAGCAGCCAAGAAGAATCAGCCATCACCACTTGAAACAGCACAAACACTTGCAATGCACAGCAGACACCAATCTTGTCACAAAGCTTCCATTAAACAGCAGAAATTGAACTTCCAAGAGATTTAACTTCCAGAGGATGAGATGTTTTCCAAGAGAGGATCCAGGCCAAACCACAGAAGAACTGGTTCCTTGAAAATTTCTGGTCCTTCTCTTCACCTCTGAACAATGGTCCCAAGGGCTGTGAAAAGGAATAAAGTAAGCTTTATAAAGCTGAGTTCCATCATCACACCACTAGGTGGTGGGCTAGTCACAAAGGCCCCTCTTACCCTGAAATTAGGAAAAAAAAAAGTCTTGATGTCAGATTAAATCTAATTAATTTTAATGTTAATTATTGCTCACGTTAAAGTTAAAGTTAATTCAGTGGGTTACATTCTATCCATGGGTCAGTCATGAAATATATGAATATATATACTTTATAATTTAAATTTTCCCATAAAAAACAATTACCATTTATTTGCTGCCAAATATACCTTTGCATTAATTTTACAATTATCTTAAGAAGCCATTAAGAATATGTGTTTAAATACAAATATGTATTTTAATAAGACCAATTTAAAAGCCATCGATCGATTCCCAACTGTCAAAATTGACCTTGAAAATGTAGTTGACCTTGAAAATATAGAAGGGTGTCATTAGAGCACCCATTGTTGAAATCCTGGAAGATCGTAGTGATTCAAAGACTGATCAAATTTATATTTGTAATTTGTCAGTAAATACGTAATTTATTTCATAAAATTTAATAAAAAATTTATAATAAATAAATTTAAGCTTTAAAGACTGATTATATCGCCATTAAAATGATTATAAATGGTTTAATTTATATGAAACATTATCGAAATGTTACGAAAAATGCAAAATCTTGGGTGTCTAATAAGAGTTGGCTTTGCCTCTATATAATAGGTTGAATAATTATGTCTTCTACAAGAGTGTAGTACCTCGAAGATTCATCGAAATAACATTTATAATTTGTCGATTAATACATAGTTATTATTCATATAATAAAATAAAAAGTATAGATATTATATTTTTTCTTTTAAATCCTAATTATCATCATCATTATCATTATTAACAATGTCAGATATGTAAGAAACATTATTAAAATATTACGAAAACGCATTTGAGAGGGCTGTACTGTAAATCAAGTTAAAAAACAGTCAAAAATAGGCAATTTAACGAATATTATCATGTTAAAATCCACGAAATTACATTCCATGAAACTAAAATGTGTATTTTATCGTTGGAGCGCGTCAAAGCTCGCTTACGCGCGCGCACAGCCTCAAAATAAGGAAGATTACACATGGGGGGCTGGGGTTGTGACGTCATCGTCATCATGGGAAGTCCGACGGCCGTGTAAACAAACGCCTTATTTCAACGGAAACCGGGTAATATAATTAAATATTTAATACGGAATTGCCTCTCAGGGGTGCATTACGTAATTAGGGACGTTCCCGTATGAAAATATCCTGAATTATGCGTTGAATTGAGCTTAAATCGGAAGTTTTTATGAGAGAAGTCTTGAGATTATTCAATTCCAAGATGGCGTCTTGTTGCTTAGCAGGAAGACCCGACCCCCGAAATATCTACTGCGTTGAGTTGCTAGCAATTGCATTATCAACATTGCTGGACTGATTTTTCAGGGCACACGAAAAGCACCGACTGAGGATTGAAAGCCCCCTTTGGCAACAACAGCCCCCCCTGTGGTAGGTGGCTGTGTCATTACTCAGCCCCTGTGGTAGGGGGCTGTGTCATTACTCGATAAGGTTCTTCGTTGCGTCTTTCATTCCTTTGGCTGTCTCCTCCTCCTCCTCCATTCCTATTCGTTACCTTCCACCTTGCTGTCAAACGAGTCGTTTCTGAGTTACTAGCCTATACTGCATCCAGCAAGGTTGGGGGGGACCCCTTGGGAATTGGGGGGGGGGCGGGTTTTGGGTGGGGGTAAATCACCATCGTCCACGCTCGTAAAGATTCCTGACAGGCTCGTACGTACAGGCAAGAGGTAACGTTGCGCCTGTCAGGCCTCTCTGCTCTCGATTCCCCTTTCGGCACCGAATGTCCTCGTCGTGGGACCCAGCGCTTTGGCCTCTGGCCTAAATTGTGCTTAACATTGCATTGCATTGCAATGTTCGGCTCACTCAGACTTGCGGCAGACTGGACGTAGATCATGTATATCTTTGATGTCCCTCTCCAGTTCCAAGCTTTGAATTGCAGAGTCTTTAAATGGTTTAATTAGCTGGGTTTTGGGTGTCCAAATTGTGTGTGGGGCTTTTCATTGCAATTGTTGCAGTGAATTGCTAGCACAGCAGCTATACCTAACTCTTGGCCTGGTCATGTAGGAATCTGAAGCAAGTAACATCCTGTAGATGGAGATTTCAAATCTATTATATAGCTCCAGAAATTGCAACCTGGTCGCTTGCAAGATTATTCAGCGTTTTTGCTTTCCTTTTTGCAATGGTTGCATGCATTTAGCCGTGCAGATTAATCATTCTGATCGAGGGAGATACGACACTGTCGGCGAAAGCGTACGTCAAGGCCGGCTCTCTAAAATAGCCTCGCGCTTGTAATGACTGAGGTTGCCTTAGTTGAGGCACTCCATTGCAAGCGCAGTTTTAGAATGTCCGGTCCAGAACAGCACTTTCTTTTCTCGATTGCTCTCTTAGTGTCTGGAATTGCTTGATTGCTCTCTTAGTGTCCATAATTGCTTTTTGCGTCATCTCCTGGTTCCTTTTATAATAGGTTTCCTTCCCAATCCCTTCTTGAACATACGGCTCCCGTAATGACTCAGGCATGCACGGAACCATTCCTTAACAGTAACATGACAGTCCGGTCTCTCTCCCTGCGATTTCCCCCAGCCATGCGTTCCCACAGGGGTCCCAAACCGCGTTGGATAGAAACGCGAGGTTAATGATAATTGACCAACAATAAACAGCACCAACGCTAAAAGTACGGGAAAAATCAATTTCCGAGGCAGGAATCCGTGCCGAGGTGTCCTTTAGATCAACCTCTAATCCTAACCTAACCTTGACTTAATCTAGGACGCTTCGCCTCTGGTGCGTTTTTGATTAAGCAGTGTATTGCTGATTAACAAAGACGCAGGAGGAGTCCTAATCGACGAAAAGACTGGAGGTATGGGGTTCTGAAATGCCGATTGTGAGAAAGGAATGTGCGCTTGAATTCCCAGGGGAAATCGGACCTCGTCACACAGTGGCTGCAACACGGCCGAGCGCATGTTAAGAATGTCTTAGATTGCAACGTTGAAAAGGGCAGTGGTTTGTGTACAGCTCTTGTTAACGTTGGTTTAAACGGGGCGTTTGAATAGCGTTCATCAGAATGTTTCCGAAGCTTTTTCATGTGTGATTTGCTGACGCCTCGCCCGTTGCTTTTAGGTTAAGCGAATGGAATGGCCCAGGGGGCCGCAGGACAGGTGGCTCAGCCCATTTTGTTTCCCCTGGAGGAGGCACGTCACCCCACTGCTGTTCCCCATTAGTTGCCCCTGGGACTTTGTGCTGTGAGTCTTGAAGGTACTCTCATGCGTCACTCTGTCTTCGCATACATCACTCTATTGCTCTCTTTGTTCACAAAGTAAGTCAGGTTGGCTCGCTTTCACGTCTCCTAAATTTGGTCCAGAGGAAATCAGTAGTTCTGTCATTATTATTATTATTATTATTATTATTATTATTATTATTATTATTATTATTATTATATTATTATTATTATTATTACTATTACTATTATTCCTATATTGAATTTTTATATTTCTTCCAGATCTCCTCCCATCCCCATACCTGTCTTCGACCTTCAGTACCACAATGGAGGCTGAACACGACCTCAGATTTGGCAAAGCTTCGAGCACAAGGAACCACCAATCGACTACTGTCCTCTGCCTCTTCGGTAAGCAATCTGTAATGGACGGGGTACATCAGTTGCTTGTTCATATCTTGATATATTCGTCATTAAAAGTCCGTCTTTTTCTTTTCCTGTTGTGACCTCTACCCATAAACCAAACCTCTTTTCTCATCCTTCTCCCTTTATTTTCATACCTTTCCATTCTCCCTCTTTCTTCCATTTCTTTTCCTGTTCACTTCCTTTCCTCTCTTATGTCATCCACTTTTTTTGTCGTTAGACAGAATGGATGACTGTTCCCAGGGTCATGTGGTGTCCTTGCCCTTTTAAATAGCCTGGTCCTGTTTTTTTGACATCCAAAATTATCTCCTGTCATCTTTCTATCACCAATATATTCTCGTCTTCAGTCATGCATATTTATTACTTATAGAACGACTCGTTGCATCAAGGGAGGCCATTTGTCAATGTTATCAGCCGTCACCCTCAAGGCCGTGGACGTTGCAACGTTTCCTTTCAGTCTCCACATAATTATAACCAGTCCTCAACACCTCTTTTCATTCTCTCATCTTTGCCACTTTTATTTCAGATGCATCTCCAGTTTATCGTGACCTCTGAAGCCGTAACTTTTATGAAGACCCTAATACTATTCTGCTGGTATTTTAATACATTTTTATCTATTTATTAATTTATTTTTTCCTTTTGATAAGTGAGATCTCTTCTCTATTTCCCTTTACTTCCTCCTACTTCCTCCTAATGAGCACCTTAACATTCTTTGGAAGCTTCTTGAATTTCAAGTCAGTAGACCCTTTGGTGGGCTTCTTGTTCCATATCAATAGGGGGTTTCAACTTCTGAATAATAATAATAATAATAATAATAATAATAATAATAATAATAATAATAATATTAATCTCAGTCTTTGCAAAGTGGGCATAATGTTCCTCTTCTAAATAATAATAATAATAATATAATAATAATAATAATAATAATAATAATAATAATCTCAGCCCTTGCAAGGTGGGCATAACGTTACGTAGACAGTTGGCCTTCCTAGTTGGTAAAATACATTCAGTGCATTGAATATTAATTTTTCCTGTAGAATTTGCTAAGTTTTATTTAATATCCATATTTCTTTTTAGTGATGGAGTGTGTCTCTTTTTAATATGGCCTTTGGAGGTTGGTCAGAAGCCAGGGAGAAAGATGCAACATTGGTCAAGTGTTTTACTGTACAAAGATGGTCGTTAACAGAGGCATTCTCATTCAGCCGATTTGATGCATTCCATTTTTTCAGGTCCTTTACGATAAGGAAACGCTAAAAGAAGATGCAGTACGCAATAACCTTATGGACCCCCACTGGACATGGAATCATTTCGTGTGAGTGCCGCTGTAGGGGCTTTTTATAGTACACAATTGGGGCAGTATGATGGGAACAGTTTTGGAGGTTATTAAAGGAAAGTCTGACTTTCCTTAACCTAATTTATTTCCTTAATATTGCAATGGCCTGAAGACCTTCAAGCAGAACCTTATTCTAACTTAGCTAATATCTAACTTAGCTTAACTTAATGTTATAGTTCATCAGAACTTATCCTGTATTCCGCCTTGATGCTACAAAAACCAGCAGAATACCAACCGCAACCATATGAACGTCTTTCATCGTACAAACCCAAACTTAGCGTACCACACCACCACTGTTCCTAATTCTGACACCATTGGTAGATAGGTGGTGGACCCATTCCCAAAAAACGAAGGCCCCAAATTGAGCTGGAATGTCATCAACTGGAACCCCCGGAATCTCATAGATACGAGGCCGACAGTATAGCCAATTGTCGATAGCAACTTGCTCATGCGTTGGCTTATTGGTGTTTGTGTAGGCTGTCAGATCTTTTCAGAAATGTTACCTGCCGTTTAAAACTCGTTCATTTATCGCTTCTCCTAATTTGAAGAGAGTTAATGGCCTCCCGTTTGACTGGTGGTATTTCAGGAGTCTTTTTCGGTGTTACTGGAAAGACGAAGGTCCTTAGAAAGGTTTTGGGAGATGGGGACGTCGGCCATTACAGCGGTCTTGTACATTATAGACAAACGTTATCACATATAGATAGAAAAAGCTTCTAAATTCTGTACTAGAATTCTCTTGTTCATTTGCTGTTGAATTCTGCCATTGTTCCGATGCAGTGCTTTCAAGTCTAAAAGTCTTTGGTATTACTATTTTTCTCATCTGCCTCTATTTAGTTTGCATAAATTGTCCGTTAGTTCCTTTTGTTAAATTTGTCAAACGTTTGTTAGATTTCGTATTGCCTTCGGCTCTTCCTGGAAGTGGGTCAAATGCTGTGGCCTCATTATTTTGTCATTATTTTTTTACTGTTTGTCATCGTCTTCCATAAATAGACATAAATAGACATGGTCTCCCAAGGAATGTTTGAATGTTGATTAGTTTGGGAAGGGTTCTTGTTCGTGTCTACATAATGTTTTTCGACAGATTTTCGACAGCTATTAACGGCCTTGCCTTTCATTCAAGGCGTTTATTACCTAACCAGCATTTAGATTGAAAAATTCTTATCATTAACTGTATTCGCGTTGCGATTTGTCACGGCCGTGTGTTGAAACCGAGTTGGAATCTGCACTTTCCATTCCGTTCCAACTAGGAATCCTCTCCAGGGAATGTGGGAATACAGCCGTATTCTTTCTTTTCGCTAAATGTTGGTCTACCTACCAGGATCTTAAGGTCTTCGCCAGCCTTGCATTTTGCAAGATGACTGGTTGCTTTGTCAACTTCTGCTGTTTTATTTGCAACATTCCAAGTATTCCCAATTGCTTTTTCCAAACTGAGGGGCACTTTCTCTGACATAAACTGCAAGGGGTCTGTGCCCCCAGTCGCCATCTTCTCGACCAAATATTTTCCCACAGTAATTACTTCTCAGAGACGTCACAGGAACGGCAGAACCTCATTAAAGTATCTTCAGGCTTGAGGAACATCTTGGTCCTGCCTGCTGAAGAAGGAGAAGAAGCCTGGCGGCTTCGAACTCTCCTGCAGAAGGTGTTCCTCTTGTTGCACCTTTCAAACCTCTTCGCTCGCGGTTTTCCTTGAAGCACTGAATGACCTTGTGTGTCCCAGTACTTGGCCTGTGGCCTCAATTTTACATTCCGTTCCATTCCGTTTGATTGGCAGCTTCAAGAAATGTGGAAGTCTTTCTCAAAAAAGTCTCATGACTTCAGCCTTCCTTCAAGAAATGATGGCAGGTTTTTCAACCACTGGGCACATTAAGCCTGTCGTCTCAGTCTGATTGACAATGAAAGGCATAATATGATTGATTAATTTTATATGAAAAACTTGTTTTACGTCCAAGTAAATATAAGGGTTTACAAAGCCATATAATTTATGATTTTAATAAGATTTCAGTGTGCTAACCCAACGAGAACTAAGATGTTTGGCTAAGTCATTTTCATAACTCATTTTCACCTTGCAAGGAAACTGCAATTTGTACGAACTGGTCTGTTGATTCCGTATATATTATCTTTCTGGTTTATCTATATCTTTGGGAACATTGGCCCGGTCATTTGATGGGTTCATGTAACGATACGCAAATGGTTTCTGGTCAGCGTTTGTGCTTGTGTACAGACGCCACCCTACTCACAAACATTCAGAGGTACAAACAAACAGGACCTCAAATTAAAATTGCTTTCAGAGCGCCCCCCCCCCCCCTTTGCAACCCGTAAATTCAGCAAGTTCAGATTCTGTACAGCGTGCCTGTTCTGTACATACAGTGTAATGCGTTCTAGGATTGGAACACGTACAGTACTGTACTGATTCTGCAACGTACTGTACTTGAACAAGCACGAAGAGTACGGTAACCAGTTTACGAGCAATTCGAAGTACAAACGGCCATCCGGAACGTAACTCGTTTGTGAGTAGGGCGGCGTCTGCGTTCGTCTCTGCCGAGAGCGATAGTTTCCGTGAGGTTTCCTGACGGGTTTCGACTTATAATCGGTTGTTGTCGTAGACGAAAGACGCTGTCAGCTCTTCTTGCCGTACGTGACCTTGACGCGTCAAGATGGACGTGGTGTTATTCTTAGTCGTTAGAGAGTTGAGTCCCCGTCGAACTTCTCCAGAGTTCCAGAGGTCCTTTGTTCCTCACACTATTGGACTGTGGAATAGCCTCCCTGAGGATGTCGTGCAATTAGAACTTGAAAAGTTCAAGCGAAGATGCAATGCATTACTAACCTAATTCTATTCTCTTGGTATTTTAATACATTTTTATCTATTTATTAATTTTAATATTCTTTGGAAGCTCGAATTTCAAGGCAGTGGATCCTTTGATGGGCTTCTTGTTCCATAGGAATAGGGTTCTTCCTCTTCTGAATAATAATAATAATAATAATCTAGTTAGTAGAGGCATTCCCGTTCAGCCGATTCGATATAGTCCATTTTTTCAGGTCCTTTACAATAAGAAGATGTTCGATAATGGATAGAAGACGCAATCAGGAATCGCCTTACGGACCCCCAGCGGACATGGAATCACATTACGTAAGTGCCGCCTCTATTCCTAATTCTGTCCGATAGGTGGCGGACCGATTCCCAAAAAACGAAGGCCCCAAATGAAGCTGGAATGTCATAAACTGGAACCCATTTGCTTGTTGGTGTCTGTGCGAGCAGTCGTTTCTCTTCGGAGATGTCACCTGCCGTTTAGAGCTCATTTGTTTATCGCTTCTGGAGTTCCTGGATTCCTGTTTGACCGGTGGTATTCCAGGATTCCTTTTCGGCATTACCGGAAAGACGGAGGTCCTCAGAAAGGTTTTGGGAGATGGGGACATCGGCCATCACGGCGGTCTGTACGTTGTAGACAGACGTTATCAGATATCGATAGAAAAAGCTTCTAAATTCTGTACCGGAATTCTCTTGTTCATTTGGTGTTGAATCCTGGAAGGTCTCGACTTCGATGCCGTCGTTCCAGCACAGCGATTTTCAAGTCTGAAAGTCTTTGACGTTATTAATAACAGTCACGAACCATTGCCCTTGTACTTTCAAGGTTGTTTCTGTACGTAGTTTATTTGTTACGTTGTTTCTTGGTAATTATTATCATTACCGATATTCTCTTCCGTGTTCCCATTTCACATCCTGTAGTACATTTGCGGTAAATTTGGGCTTGAAATAAGCGAAAGCCGCAAGTTCGCGTCGACGTACCTCGTACCTTGTGCGGTACCCTTTCGTTGTCGTTTCCTGATTGTTGGCGTCGTCGTTTGAACGTTTTTTCTTTGTTTTCTCGTCTGCCTCGGTCGAGATGGGTCGTTTGGTTCCTCTGCTCAGGATGTGTTGTTGAGATGATTGGTATCGCTTCTGCTTTCAGGATTGGTATCACTGTTGCTTTCAGAATTGGTATCACTCCAGCTATCAGAATTGGTATCACTCCAGCTATCAGAATTGGTATCACTATTGCTTTCAGAATTGGTATCATAATTGGTATCACTATTGCCATCAGAATTGGTGTCACTATTGCTGTCATAATTGGTATCACTTCTGCTATCAGAATTGGTATCACTCCAGCTATCAGAATTGGTATCACTCCAGCTATCAGAATTGGTATCACTCCAGCTATCAGAATTGGTATCAGGACTGGTATCACTATTGCTATCAGAATTGGTATCACTATTGCTTTCAGAATTGGTATCATAATTGGTATCACTATTGCCATCAGAATTGGTGTCACTATTGCTGTCAAAATTGGTATCACTTCTGCTATCAGAATTGGTATCACTCCAGCTATCAGAATTGGTATCACTCCAGCTATCAGAATTGGTATCAGGACTGGTATCACTATTGCTATCAGAATTGGTATCACTATTGCTTTCAGAATTGGTATCATAATTGGTATCACTATTGCCATCAGAATTGGTGTCACTATTGCTGTCAAAATTGGTATCACTTCTGCTATCAGAATTGGTATCACTCCAGCTATCAGAATTGGTATCACTCCAGCTATCAGAATTGGTATCAGGACTGGTATCACTATTGCTATCAGAATTGGTATCACTATTGCTTTCAGAATTGGTATCATAATTGGTATCACTATTGCCATCAGAATTGGTGTCACTATTGCTGTCAAAATTGGTATCACTTCTGCTATCAGAATTGGTATCACTCCAGCTATCAGAATTGGTATCACTCCAGCTATCAGAATTGGTATCACTCCAGCTATCAGAATTGGTATCAGGACTGGTATCATTATTGCTATCAGAATTGGTATCGCTATTGCTATCAGAATTGGTATCATATTTGGTATCACTTCTGCTGTCAGAATTGGTATCACTCCAGCTATCAGAATTGGTATCATTCCAGCTATCAGAATTGGTATCAGGACTGGTATCACTATTGCTATCAGAATTGGTATCACTTGCTATCAGAATTGGTATCATAATTGGTATCACTTCTGCTATCAGAATTGGTATCACTCCAGCTATCAGAATTGGTATCATTCCAGCTATCAGAATTGGTATCAGGACTGGTATCACTATTGCTATCAGAATTGGTATCGACTGGTATCACTATTGCTATCAGAATTGGTGTCATAATTGTTATCACTTCTGCTATCAGAATTGGTATCACTCCAGCTATCAGAATTGGTATCAGGACTGGTATCATTATTGCTATCAGAATTGGTATTGCTATTGCTATCAGAATTGGTATCATAATTGGTATCACTTCTGCTGTCAGAATTGGTATCACTCCAGCTATCAGAATTGGTATCACTCCAGCTATCAGAATTGGTATCAGGATTGGTATCACTATTGCTATCAATTGGCATCACTATTGCTTTCAGAATTGGTATCAGGATTGGTATCACTATTGCTATCAGAATTGGCATCACTATTACTTTCAGAATTGGTATCAGGATTGGTATCACTATTGCTATCAGAATTGGCATCACTATTGCTATCAGAATTGGTATCACTATTACTTTCAGAATTGGTATCAGGATTGGTATCACTATTGCTATCAGAATTGGTATCGTAATTGGTATCACTTCTGCTATCAGAATTGGTATCACTCCAGCTATCAGAATTGGTATCAGGACTGGTATCACTATTGCTATCAGAATTGGTGTCACTCTTGCTTTCAGAATTGGTATCAGGACTGGTATCACTATTGCTATCAGAATTGGTATCGTAATTGGTATCACTTCTGCTATCAGAATTGGTATCACTCCAGCTATCAGAATTGGTATCAGGACTGGTATCACTATTGCTATCAGAATTGGTGTCTATTGCTATCAGAATTGGTATCATAATTGGTATCACTTCTGCTATCAGAATTGGTATCACTCCAGCTATCAGAATTGGTATCAGGACTGGTATCATTATTGCTATCAGAATTGGTATTGCTATTGCTATCAGAATTGGTATTATAATTGGTATCACTTCTTCTGTCAGAATTGGTATCACCCAAGCTATCAGAATTGGTATCAGGACTGGTATCATTATTGCTATCAGAATTGGTATTGCTATTGCTATCAGAATTGGTATCATAATTGGTATCACTTCTGCTGTCAGAATTGGTATCACTCCAGCTATCAGAATTGGTATCACTCTAGCTATCAGAATTGGTATCAGGATTGGCATCACTATTGCTTTTAGAATTGGTATCAGGATTAGTATCACTATTGCTATCAGAATTGGCATCACTATTGCTTTCAGAATTGGTATCAGGATTGGTATCACTATTGCTATCAGAATTGGCATCACTATTGCTATCAGAATTGTTATCACTATTGCTATCAGAATTGGTATCAGAATTGGCATCACTATTGCTTTCAGAATTGGTATCAGGACTGGTATCACTATTACTATCAGAATTGGTATCACTATTGCTATCAGAATTGGTGTCACTATTGCTTTCAGAATTGGTATCAGGACTGGTATCACTATTGCTATCAGAATTGGTATCGTAATTGGTATCACTTCTGCTATCAGAATTGGTATCACTCCAGCTATCAGAATTGGTATCAGGACTGGTATCACTATTGCTATCAGAATTGGTATCATAATTGGTATCACTTCTGCTATCAGAATTGGTATCACTCCAGCTATATGAATTGGTATCACTCCAGCTATCAGAATTGGTATCACTCCAGCTATCAGAATTGGTATCAGGACTGGTATCATTATTGCTATCAGAATTGGTATCACTATTGCTATCAGAATTGGTATCATATTGGGTATCACTTCTGCTGTCAGAATTGGTATCACTCCAGCTATCAGAATTGGTATCACTCCAGCTATCAGAATTGGTATCAGGACTGGTATCACTATTGCTATCAGAATTGGTGTCATAATTGGTATCACTTCTGCTATCAGAATTGGTATCACTCCAGCTATCAGAATTGGTATCAGGACTGGTATCACTATTGCTATCAGAATTGGTATCATAATTGTTATCACTTCTGCTATCAGAATTGGTATCACTTCAGCTATCAGAATTGGTATCACTATTACTATCAGAACTGGTATCACTATTGCTATCAGAATTGGTATCACTTCTGCTATCAGAATTGGTATCACTCTTGCTATCAGAATTGGTATCATAATTGGTATAACTTCTGCTATCAGAATTGGTATCACTCCAGCTATCAAAATTGGTATCATAATTGGTATCACTTCTGCTCTCAGAATTGGTATCACTACTGCTATCAAAATTGGTATCATAGTTGGTATCACTTCTGCTATCAGAATTGGTGTCAGGATTGGTATCACTATGGCTATCAGAATTGGTATCACTCCAGCTGTTAGAATTGGTATCAGGATTGGTATCACTATTGCAATCAGAATTTGGGTCACTTTTGCTATCAGAATTGGTATCACTATTGCTATCATAATTGGTATCAGAACTGGTCATCACAATTGCTATCAGAATTGGTATCAGGATTGGTATCACTTCGCTGACAGAATTGGTATCACTTCCACTATCAGAATTGGTATCACTTCTGCTATCAGAATTGGTATCAGGATTTATATAACTTTTGCTATCAGAATTGGTATCACTTCCGCCATCACAATTGGCATCACTTCCGCCATCAGAATTGGTATCACTTCCGCTATCAGAATTGGCATAACTTCCGCTGTTGGAATTGGTATCACTTTTGCTATCAGAATTGGTATCACTTCCGCTGTCAGAATTGGCATCACTTCCGCTTTCAGAATTGGTATCACTTCCGCCATCAGTATTGGCATCACTTCCGCCATCGGAACCGGCATCACTTCCACTATCAGAATTGGTATCAGGATTAGTAACACTTCATGTTTCATCTTCTGAATAATAATAGTAATAACAATTAGGTTTCGGTGTTTGCGAAGGAAGTCGTTTCTTTTCGAATAACTTCTATACTTTTCCGTTAGGGACTTTTTCGGGTATCGTTTCTGCTCCTTTTAGTAGGACGGGTATTGGGCTGCTTTTTACCCGAGGGTATTTCAGCATTCCGGGATTACTAGAACATCGAATGCCCCTTGAAAATGTTGGGCATTACTGTATACTGCCATTTTATTAGCCTTCCTGTACATTGCAGACAAACATTATCGCTTAAAGACAGAAAGAGGAATAACAGAAAGCAATAAATGTAAGAAAATGCAAATTAGAGATCGCTTGGAGAAGCATTGACTTATGGGAAATCGCACGGCAGGACGGAGGGTTGTTTTTATCTCCATGAAGTACCTGGGGTTGCCTGGACTGGAAGCTTTCACTGGAAAAATAATGCAATTTATGAATGATGGGGTCAGAGTGACCAATCGGCAATCAGTTTATTGCAATTTGAATGTCTGTGAATTCTCAACTTTCTGCCGACAGTTTGGGTACTTCTGTAGACTGGCATCTGTTCTGTGGATTATCTCTTTGACCTTCAATTGTTTGTCCTCTTGCTTTGACCTTTTCCAGCCCAAATTCTTTATCGTGACCTTGTTCTAATTGCGACCCCTGGTTTATCGACACTTCGACCAATCCCTGCCATTGCCTGGAAGCACGACTCGGTGACCTGAAACTTGTACCTCTGTTGAATAGACTTCTAAACAAGTCAGGTCAAGTCAGGTCGTTGCAGGCTAAGTTTGGCTTTGTATGATGAAAGACGTCTGTACGAATTAATTGTTCCGTTTTGTTTGTTGCGATGTTCTTATTTTTGTTTGATTGTTTCGTTTCCTTATTAAGTTTGTGTGCGTGTATGTTGTTTATGAATGTGGCGTTGGTGTTCAATTAATCGTTGTTTTACCTTTTTTTTGTTTTGTTTTGTATGTCGGGAAGGAGTACACTAGTTAAGTCTGATTTTGTCTTTTTTTTTTCTTGAAGACTTCATGAAAAAGGACAAATTGTTGCAGAAATGTGTCATTTTTTTGCTCCAGACTACCAATTTACCCTTTTGTATTGACTGTACAAGTATTTAGAAACTGGTTTTTGTAGTATTGAGGTAGAATACAGGATAAGTTCTGATGAACTGTAATATCGAGTTAGGCCAAGTTAGGATGAGGTTCTGTCTGAAGGTCTTCAGGCCACTTTAATATTAAGGAAATAAACTAGGTTAAGGAAAGTCAGAGTTTCATTTAATAACCTCCGAAACTGTTCCCATCATACTGCCCCAATTGTGTACTGTAAAAAGCCCCTACAAGGTCACAGCTTTAATATCTAATAGGTCTTAGACATTCTTTAACTCGTTCTTGTGGTAGTTTAATGCATCGTTTTCCTCTTGCGTGACCTTGGAAGCTGATGCCCAAGGTTGATTTATTTGGCGTTTTTATTTTGTAGTCTCAGAAAATTGAAAGGGCCTTCTCCCAAAAATTTGTCAGACTCCATCTTTTCATTTTTCAGTTTGAAATCCATTTTTGTTTGTGGTTTTATCTTGATTGCACCCTGTATTTATACAATTTCTTCGTTGCAGATATTCCGATCGTGCCGTCGGCAACCAGCACGACCTTATTGCACGGCTAAGGTCAGGCCGCGAAGGTCTTCCGGTGGTCTGCTCGTCGTCAACTCGAAATCGACCCGTTATCGTTGCGTAGAGGTTCTTATGGTCTAATTATTAAGCCACTTTTATCAAACCCTTGAAGTTAATCGTACTTAATGAAGATAGTGAGGTCACGTGATGGTGCAATAGTCACTGTAACCTCACTAGGTGGAGTACCAGCATCTACATTCCATCTAGAATTCCAGAAATCTCTGTTCATTTGTCTATTAAACTCTGAAATGGTCTTATTGCATATGTTGCCGTTTCCATTGCAGGACCTTTTTCAAGTTCGAAATTGTCTGTGAAACTTAAGTGCAATTGGCCTTGTAATTTTGTATTTTTAAAGTGTTTTTGTAAGTGCTGTGTACTGTAATTTTTTAATGATTATTACGGGTATTTTTGTACGCTTCCGTGTTCCCATTTCGTACATGAATATCTTAGAGTGTGGAAAGTTGCTTTTGCAAGTCAGTGATTGATGTTCACTTGTTATAAATTGTTGCAATTGTAAGAACTGAGTTGACAATTCAATGCCCAGTTGGCATATCTTTATAAAGCCTTGTGAGAAGTTCAGACCTTAGTTATTTTATGTGCACACCCTACCCACAGTGCAAAATTATATAGCCGATGAAAACCTTACTTTGAAATCATCAATTAATCATGTTGGAATGTTGTCAAATGTTAGAAAGGTGAGAGAGAGAGAGAGAGAGAGACTGACTAGGAATAAAGAATCAACTGATTCAAATTCATTTTTGCCTTTAATTAAAATCAGCTTCCAACTTACTGTTCAGGTTCATTTTAATGGTTCTTTATATATTCAGTCAGACCTTTGTCATTTGTCTCTATTAAATGAATTATTAATTGAATTGTCTAAAGTTATAACATACTGCAGTTCCAATTAGCACTTGCATCACTTTAGGATATGACAAACCATTTCATTGTAAGTTACGTTTGTGTGCGTCACTTGTTCAAGTGTGACGAATAAAAGTAAAGTGTAATTGTGTTTTCATGACTACTAGTCAGCAGACAAGTATATATACCATTTTACCTTAATTCATGACGTGCTTTGTACATGTTTTGTGTAGATTCATCTGTATTCATCATCAGTTGAACATACAAGCTCAAGGTGTGTTGGTTTACCAGGGGTGTGAGTATATCTACACCTTACAAACCTTTACCACAAATCATAAGAATAAACTTAATGTTAGTTTTCAAACTTTCTTCATACATACTATAAAGCTACTATAAAGCTACAGGGGATAGCTGTATATTGTGTTCAGAGCTAAAATGTCAAATTTCCAAAAATAGCTCTATACACTCAACCAAATTCAAGGTTCACTCAACAGGGTGAGCTATGCATGTGAAAACTCAGTTTTGAAAAACTTTTATTCAAAACTGCTTTTATTTTACTTTCTGTAATACATGAGCCAATGAGCAAGGTGATTCAGACCTTGTATTCAATCGACTTCAGTAAAAAATATTTTTCCATCAACCTATCACCTTTCTATTACACCTTTGTTTAAAGGTTTAACTTACCACTTAAGCCATACACAATATGTAATCACTCCATGATCTCAAAGACCCTTTAATCCTGTGGTAGATTTGTTTTCAGTTTGACAGATTGCTTACTCATTGGATGAGACAAAGGGTATAAACAACAAAGGGTTAAAAACAGCAGTAATTTTAAATAACATTTCTTGTAATAAAGTTGCTACATAAAGTTACAGATATACATGTAATTAATACAGTTATAGATAGCTCAATCTCCTTTGAAAATAGCTTTGTAACACCAATAGCAAAAAAATCTGCAATAAGTTTACAAAGTTAGGAAATGGTTCCTTTAAAAATAGTTTGGTAACGCTTCAAACAGCAAAAAATGAAGGTAATTGCAAAATTCTCTAGATAAAGATTGTCAGGTTGTACACAGGCGAGATTCACAACAGACTACAAGAGGAAAATATAAAATTAAAGTTAATTACCTCTAGAAGAGTTAAATATGGTACATTGTATGCTTTATACAATGCAGTTCCACAAACCCTTGCAATTCCTAAAGTGTGGCAGCCCTAAGACAATGACACTAAGTTCTTTAAATAAAGAAATTAGTTCATTCAGTCCACCTGTGCTAGTCAAGTATCTAGCAGACATTGGCCACATTCCACCAGCACAGCCAAGCTTCAATTCTTCCCATACAGCAGCCAAAGAGAGAAGTCAGCTATGAACAGCACTTGAAACAGCAGATATCAGTACAGCAACACTTCAAAGCACAGCAGAAAACAATCTTGTCACAAAGGTTCCATGAAACACCAGAAATCGAGCTTCCAAGAGCTTGAACTTCCAGAGGGTAAGATGGCTTCTACCAGAGGACCCAGGCAGCAATCACAGAAGAACTGATTCCCTTAAATTTGTGGGTCCTTCTCTTCACCTCTGAACAATGGTCCCAAGGGCTGTGAAAAAGAATGGAGGAAGCTTTATAAAGCTTAGTTACACCATCACACCACTAGGTGGCGGGCCGGTCACAAGTGGCCCCCCCTCTTACCCTAAATTTAAGCAAAAAAAAAAAAAAAAATCAGATTAAATCTAATTATTTTTAATGTTAATTATTTTTTAAGTTAAAGTTAATTCATGGGTCAGTCATGAAATATATGAAATATACTTTAAATTTCCCCATAAAAACAATTAGCATTTATTTGCTGCCTAATATACCTTTGCATTAATCTACAATTATCTTAAGAAGCCATTTTAAGAATATGTCTTTTATGCCAAATGACCTCTAGAGTATATTCACATAAATACAAATATCCCTTTTAATTAACTACTTTATAAATAAAGCTAAAGTCTCATTTAAAGTAATTTTAAAGCCCCATTGCCTTCTAATTCATTAACATGAACTAAAAAATAGATTGATTTAAAGGCCATTTAATGCAATGAAACCGGTTTATTCCCAGCTGTCAAAATTGACCTTGAAAATGGAGTTGACCTTGAAAATGTAAGGCTGTAGTGAATAGTGATTCAAAAAATGATCAAATTTATATTTGCAATTTGTCGATAAATACGTAATTTCTTCCATAAAATTTAATAAAAAACTTATAATTAATTAATTTAATCTTTGAAGACTGATTATATCGCCATTATAATGATCATAGATGGTTTTTTATATATGAAACATGACCGAAATATTACGAAAAGCGCCAAATCTTGGGTGTCTAATGACATTATTACATTTTCATTTCATTCGATCACATAAATTTGAACGTTTCTTGTTTTTCCTTTGTTGTAAATGAATATGGTTTGAATTGACTCTTATTTTTTACATATTGCCCCTTCCTGAGTGGTATGCAAATTAAGTTCAATGTACCGACATCTCTTGTACTCTTTTCAGAAAGGAATACAGTAATGTCTTCTTGTGCAAACAATTTTGACAATTTCTTTCATTGTTAAGGGAACATTTAGAGGGGATATATTCTAACTTTGCTTTCCTCAACCTAACCTAACAGAGGTTGAGAATCTTTGCAAAGGATACGAGCCGTTGCTGGAAAAAATGAGAACCAGTAGGAGAATATTTTAGATTGCAAAGTTAAAAGGCTGTGGTTTGTAAGCTTTGACAACTGAGTTTTATTTTCCAAGAAAAAACTGAAATTTTTTAGCTAAACAGAAGATTTTATGTTTCAAAATGTTTCTGGACTACTGTATAGTATGTTAATGCTTTTAATGATTTATATTTTTATTTATTTCATGATTTATATTTTTATTTTATTAGTTTAATCGTTTATCTTCTGTATTTTCCAACAACTGATCTCTTCTTTCTGTATTCCCTATTACCTTCTGTAACCTCCCTCAAATGAACGCTGTAATATTTTTGGAAGCTTCTTGAATTTCACAATTCTCATTGAATTTTAATCATTTATTTAATCATTTATATTTTTATTTATTAATTTAATCATTTATCCTTTGTATTTTGTATTTCCTATGACCTTCTGTGACCTCTCTCAAGTGAACGCTGTAATTTATTTTGGAAGCTTCTTTCAATTTCAATCAGTGGCCCCTTTTGTGGGCTTGTTCCTTATGACTAGGGGTCACTCTTGTTAATAAAGAGAAGAGATTTGTTCAAAGTTCGCTTATTCTGTATTGTAATGTAGAAAATAAACACCTATAAAGCTAAATGTTTGAAGTAACTGAAATATTCCTCTGTATTCACAGCTCCAGCGAGTTTGATGGTGACGAAGATGTGTGGCAGAGAGACGTCATCCAAGAATTGACTCTGCAAAAGCGGCTGATCATTAACACAACCACCGTCCATGTTTCCTGTAGAGTCAAGTCCTCGTTCCATCCACAGACCCTTCTTACAGACTACATGTCCTCAGGTAGATAGACAGTTATATTCTCAAGTTGTTTTAAACTTGCAGAAAGATTTGACTGTAGAGTGATGTTAATTGTGAGTTTCCTGCAGGAAATATTTCATCCTGCTCTTAAATCACTATTTCCCTTAATGTTACCTCTTGTGGTAGTTTTAAATCATCCTGTCACATTGAAATAGCATTTCAAACAGCTACTTTATTAGTACTAAATATTTTCTGGTTGAGGAGAGTGGTGTCAGCAGTATGCCTCATGTAGTGTCTATTAGCCATTAGGAAATAATTCTAGACTTTCCTGTGAGCCCTCATAGACGCCCCATTTTCCTGCCTCCCACTCTGCTGTCCACCTTCTTTAACTCCTTTCTTCCCCACTACCATCAAGAGAGGGCCTCCTTTGCTTCTTCCAAAATAGATATCTGGGTATCTTCAGTAGGATATGAGATTCTTGCTAACAAATATTGTGTTTTATTTGATGAAAAGCTCAGATTAATATGAAGTGCAGGCTGTCCCCAGCTTACGACGGTGGTTCTGTTCTGATGCCGCATCGTAAGCCGTGAATGGTTTTAACCCAAAGTGTCATTGAAAATCGTAAGAAAACCTTACTTTTCATCATTTTGGTTTCTTGTAAATGACACAAACTGCATTTTTATTTTTTCATGAAAAAACCTCCAAATTTTGACCATTCTAACGTTTAGGCGCCATATTCCTTCTGTCAGCCCGGCGTCTTAAACCCAGAACATGTGTTGTAACCTGGGAAATAATTTCTGAACATACTTGAAGAGCGTCACAAGCTCGGAACATCTTGAGCCGAGCCCTTTGTAACTCAGGGACTGCCCGTGTTCTCTTGTTGAAAGTTTGTAAAACAAATTTGATGTCTGACACACACAAACTCAGACAGCCATGGGATTTGGTTCGAAGAGTTGCCGGACGTTGTAAAGATCCGCAACCCCAGAGTACCCATGTAAAGATTGGCTATCCTCAGAATGAACTTGTTAACATCAGCCACCCCAGTACTGAACACGGCGAAGGGACATTCCATTTGGCCGACAACAAACAGATGCACCGCCAGTATCAGAATGAGCTTGTTAATATCAGCCACCCCAAATATTAGCTTGTTAAGATAAACAACCCTCAGGTACTCTGGGGTTGCTCTTCTTTACAACGTCCGAGTTGCCAAACTCTCGCTTTTATGCAGAAGATTCTGTAACTTCAGGCGCCCGTAGGAGGGTAGGGCCGTCGAGTGCACCTCACACAGTGCACTGTAAGCATTCCTCAATGTTCTTTGCAGCATCCCTTCAGCCCCTAGCTGCAACTCCTTTAATTCCTTTTACTGTACCTCCATTCATAGTCTCTTTCTTCTAATGTACTTTCCTCAACCTTCACCTGACAATTGTTTCACAGTGCAGTTGTTAACCTTTCAAGCCTTTTCATTTTACTCGGTTTCCCCTTCCAGCGCTGAACGAACTCCTCTCATAGGTCCCAGCGCTTGGTCTCTTGCCTGAGTTTTGTACTCCATTCCTAGAAGCACTTTTGTTTAGTGAGTGCATAGTGAATGTTTAGAGAGTATTTAGTGAATGTATAGCGAGTGTTTAGTATTTAGTGAGTGTTTAGTGACAGCATCTCACTGCTTAGTAAGTGTTCAGTGGCTATATGCAAAGAAGTCCTGTAATTTACAGGAACTGCTTACGCCAGACATTGCTTAGACACGAGACCAGGTGTTTAGACCTCGACCGGAATGGTGACGGTGCTTAGGTCAGCCTGTATTCGTAAGGTCATTTCCTCTGTGAAATTGGCCAATTGGTCAGTTTCCGTTGCAGCGCTGAATGACCTCACAGGTCCCAGTGCTTGGCCTTTGGCCTAAATTCTACATTCAACTCTAATCTCTCAGTGGAGTCCCTTGTGTAAAAACCCTTGATACAGGAAGACATTTTCAGCCAATCTTTTCTCCACAAAGCTCTGTTCGGCTATTGATCTTATCCATAAGTTACTTATGGTCACTTTTCCCGTCGAACTTTCTCTTTTGCTCACGTCGATTTTGAATCGTAACCTCTGCATGCTCAGGAACTCAGCATGTGCTTTAGACACCCTTCAGAATCATTCTCTTACAAGCAATTTTCCTTTGACGCTATGGTACTTTCTTCCATCAAACTTTCCTCAGCCCTTCCCTGGCGATTGTTTCGTAGTGCTTCGGAGAGGTTTTCCTCCCCCTGTTATGCCTCTCAGACCTTTCTATTCCTCTCGTTTCCCCTCTCGGCTCTGACTGAGGTCATCGTAGGTCCCAGCGCGTGGCCTATGGCCTCAGTTTTATTTTCCGTTCCGTTCCAGGGAGCGACAGGCTTTGTGGAATGACATATCTGGAGTGGGTTTGACCCCCTGTTGGATTGGGGCATTGGAACTTCAATAATAATAATAATAATAATAATAATAATAATAATGGTATTCTTTATTCCACGCTTTGTAACATTTCTGAGGCATCTTCATTATTTGTACTGAATATTATTGTTATTCAACCGACCAAATTTGTACTGAATATTATTGTTATTCAACTGACCAGATTTGTACTGAATATTATTGTTATTCAACCAGCCAAATTATACTGAATATTATTGTTATTCAACCAACCAAATTTGTACTGAATATTATCGTCACTCAACCAATCAAATTTTGTACTGAATGTTATTGTTATTCAACCAACCAAATTTGTACTGAATATTATTGTTATTCAGTACAGATTTGGTTGGTTGAGTCTCTACCAGTGGTCACAGAAGCTATGGTACCTTAAAATTCTTATTTGATATTAACTCATTTTAATTTGATTTCACAAACACGATACTTTTCGTTTTTGTGGAAATTATTCTGCAGTTTTTTTTATCGTGCTTTCTCAATCAATGTAGGGATGGGATATTCAAATAACTACCATATTTTATTTATATTTTGTATTTTAATAATTTATTTCTATATTTGTTAATTTATCAATTTGTCTTTTATATTTTCTAATAACTGATCTCATTCTGTAAGTTCTTCCAAATGAACACTTTAATATTTTTGGAAACTTCTTGAATTTCAAGTCATTGGCCCCTGTGGGTTTATTCCATATGAATAGGGTTCATCTTCTGAATAATAATAATAATAATAATAATAATAATAATAATAATAAATATTCAAAATGATGAGTAGAATTCGGTGAAAGATTTCCAGGGGATGACGTCAATTGCACTCGACAGGGAACACTTTAGTATGGTCCTTTACAAAGGCTGGAATATTACGTGTGGATATCATATTATTATTGTTATTATTATTATTATGACTGTATTTCATTCCTTTTACTGTACCTCCATTCAGTTTCATAGTGCAGCCGCAAGGCTTTCCCCCCTTTACGCCTTTCAAACCTTCGTACTGTCAGTTTCTGATTCAGCTCTGAATGACCCCATAGGTCCCAGTGCTATGCCTTTGGCCTAAATTGTATATTTGTCCCTATTTCTGTTTATTACTGGGCGTTAGTCACGTCGATGAATTTTTTTTTGCAGGCAGTTCAAACCATATATTATTTAAAATGAACCTTACCTCTCAATCATATAACTTTGACTTCTGTGCCAATGGTAGTAAAAGCTATGTAATGTAGAGGTTGAATATTTATAAAATAAATACAAAGTATTTACATATTTTTTGTCTTTTTCAGGACTGGCGTGAAAGGAAAGAGGACAAGTACAATAGTGAAAATTGAATCCGGAATGATCCACAACTTTTACAGATGTATTCCAGAGTTCTGGAACCTCCACTTATGACCCTTTGAAGATCAGAGACTTGACTTCGTACAGTAGTAATCTTGTACGTCATGTTTGTTCGGAGGTGAGGACCTCCCTGAACCTTGTGCAAAAAAATGATAAAAGGCTGCCTAAGATTTAAGTAGAGTGTAGCTGTTTTTGTACGTCTAGCCTTACTCTTTCCATCTGGTTAAATCACATTTTCTGTTGGTATAGGCAGTCCCCGGCTTACGGCATTCTGAGGTTTCGACGCTTTTCAAGTACAGTATATTCATTAGAAATTATTTCCGGTTCACGACGCACGTTCCAGGGTTACAACGCTTATGACGCCAATCTGAAATATGGCTACAAAACGGCGGAATAATAAAAATTTGGAGTGTTTTTTATGAAAAACTAAAAAAAGTGCACTTTACATTGTTTTCAACACACACAAAGCATTAAAAGTCAGGTTTTCTTAGGATTTTTGATGATTTTCGACGATTTTTTGGCTTGCGACGCGGCGTAGGAACAGAACCCCCATTGTAAACCGGGGACTGCCTGTACGTGCCAGGATCATAAATTCTTCAACAGTCCTGCGTTTGGTAAGGTGACTGGTTGCAATATCAACACTTTCAGAAGACCTCCGTCAAAGAGAAATGTGTTGTTGCATTAGTCCCTTTTGTGTGAATATGTGACCTTACAGTGTCAATTGTGTACTGTGGCTGCTCTACAGGTAGAGGTTATGGTAAGTAAAATCTGGGTGGGTTTCGTGGTGGCAACCATTTTGATCTGTCAATTTTTTTATTCTTGGTCTTTCATAATTCCCATTGCATATTTCAGTCTGTATCTCTCACCTTACTCTATAATTTAATTACATTTTTATCTTTTTATTCTTTAATTTGTTAATTTATTTTGTGTCTTCTAATAACTGATCTCTTCTTTCAGTATTTCCTATTTATTTGGAGTCAGTGACCCCTTTTGTGGGGTTGTTTCTTATGAATAGGGTTTGTCTTTTAAATGATAATAATTCTGACGGTATCTTTCCGTCGTAAGGCCAGACTGGGTCCTTTTCACTATCTCTTTTAGCATCTACTCCACTGTATGCTTAAAACCTTTATTAAGTGGCTATGTCTCATAGGGTGGGTCAATGTCGTACTCTCCTAGGCCCGCGTTCGATTCTCTGGTCAGCCAATGAAGAATCAGAGGAATTCATTTCTGGTGATAGAAATTCATTTCTCGGTATAATGTGGTTCGGATTCCACAATAAGCTGTAGGTCCCGTTGCTAGGTAACCAATTGGTTCTTAGCCACATAAAATAAATCTAATCCTTCTGGCCAGCCCTAGGAGAGCTGTTAATCAGCTCAGTGGCCAGGTTAAACTAAGGTATACTTAACTTTATGTCAGCTTTTGCTGTTGTAGTTACAACATTGCAGGCGTTCTCAATTGTTTGTTACCAATTCTTGGGTGCTTACGCTAAAAAACTCCTCAACAGATCCATGCCCCCAGCCATCTCCTTCTTGACCAAATATTTTTACGTAGTAATTGCCCCTCTGAGGCATCACAGATTCTGCAAAACTTCATGAAGAGAATTCCTCATTTTATCTCTACTTTAATAAGGTTCTTTTCCTCCTGTTACACCTTTCGAACCTTTTCACTCTCGGTTCTCCTATAAGCACTGAATGACCTCGTATGTCCCAGTACTTGCTATGCCTTTGAATTCTATATTCTATTCCATTCCATTCCATAGACAGCTTCAAGAAGCCACAGTTTATATTACTTCTCCACACGTACACGAGTGTGGAGGTGTTTCTCAAAGAAGTCACGTGACTTCAGCCTTCCTTCAAGAAATGATCGTGGTTTTGCCACCTTCTAAGTTCGGATTTTGTATAGCGTGCCTATTCTGTACATACAGTGCATTGTGTTTTAGGATGAAAAAACTTACAGTACTGTATTGATTTTATATCATAATGTACAGTGAAACCTCGCTCTAACGGACTAATGGTGGGGGGGAAGGTCGTCCGTTGAAGCCAATTAATTGTCCATTAAAGGGAAGCAATATTTATTTCGTGCCCTAAGTGATGTTTATCGGTGGGCTGGCCTCGGCCTAGGTGCAATAACCACCGACATGAAAAGATTCACATTATGAAATAAACTGATAATAAATGTGATAAAACCATTTTTACCTTATATATTATTGGCATATCTTCATAATACATAGCCTATTCGAGGAATAATTCAATATCAGTGAAATCAGTTTTATCTATGAGAAGCCAGCTGACAAAATGTAGACATCGAGTTATCTTTTGGTAACCTTTCAGAAATTGTAATGGTAGTGTAATTATGGTAGCAATAATGTTTAGGATATTATTTTTTAATTAAAAAGTCATTATTATTTTGGTGGTACTTAACAGTTTAGAACAACGCAGTCATACAAACGATGATTATTGTACATTATCGTATTGTTTCCCTTTTAGGTGATGTGTTTAGCAGAAACATGATGTAGAGTCGGCTTTGTTATTTTGTTCATTTTGAATCTAAGGATACAGTAAGTAAAACAGCTACCATTGGCAGGATTTTGTCTGTCAAATCCGATGTCCATTGGTTCCGGGTCCATTAAGTACAATTATTTTGTTAACTTGGGATTTTTTGTTAATCTTGGGATTTTCTGAGGTCAGTTCTTGGGATTTAGTATAAGAAAAATAATTTGCATCACAGCACAGGCCCAAAGGACTCAGGTCAGCCGTTAGAACACCAAAACACTGACCTTATGAGTTGACGCTCTACTCTCCATTTAGCAATCGTCTTATAATTTTTTACCTCGTCTTATCTAAAAGTCGTCTTATACATGGAAATATACGGTATACATTTGTAAATATTTCTGGATAGAAATAAAAAAGTAATATCTATTCACTTTTTTTAGCAATATGAAATGTGTTTCCCTGGCAGCTTAATATAATCTTTCTTTTTACAGGTGAGTGTGACTGCCGTGTGCGGAAGGATGGACGGGATTTTCAAGATGGAAGAAAGTACAATGCACACCTGTGTGACTGGAGTTTGCCCTAACTGATGCAGTAGTCTTTAGACGGAAACATCATGAAAATCTTTGTGGGTGAGTGTAAAAAACAACCTGAGTTGCGTTATATTGAATAGAGGAAAGTATTTCCAGGTTTGGAAAACCCAGATCTTAGAAGACGTGGTCTTCTTCTCTCTCTGCACCTTTTCCCACTTCTGTGTGGGGTCGAAGTTTCTGCCAGCTTTCCTCCACCTGACTCGGTCAGACACATCGTCCTCTGACAATTGTTTGTCTCTCAGATCTTCTCTAACTACATCCATCCACCTTCTTCGCTTCTTCGGTCCTTCCTCTCGCTTGCTCTCCCACCAGCAACTCCATCTGCATCACTCTCCTCCCTACGTATGTCTCGTCCCTTCTCATTGCATGGCCGTACCACTGCAGTCCTCTTTCCTGGGCCTTCTCTGATAGTTCTATGACTTTAGTAGTTCTTCTCATTCTTTCATTTTTTATCCTGTCCAGTTTTGTTACTCCACACGTCCACCTGAGCATTTTCTTCTCCACCGCATCCAATTTCTTCTCTTGCACTCTCTTTACCGGCCATGTTTCTGCTCCATACGTCGAAGCTGGTCTCACTATTGTTGTATACACTCTCCTTTAACCCCACGGAGGGTTAACGGACAGTGTCGTTAGCTTGGAGTTTCTGTATTTTCTGAGTTACAGGAGCTGAATGTGAGCTTCTTGTTAAGAGGAAAGAGTAATCTGTGCCTTGTGTGTTCTTGAGGGTAATACATTCAACAAGGAATCCAGAAATGCTCTTGACAAGGTTTGTGCAGCGTCCCATTGACCCAAGCTGCAACCTCTTTCATTCCTTTGACTGTACCTCTGTTCATATTCTCTGTCTTCCATCTTACTTTCCTCAACTGTCTCCTGACAATTTTCCTCCTGTTAGACCTTCCAAACCTCTTCATCCTCTCAGTTTCCCCCTCATAGATCCCAGAGCTTGGCCTTTGGCCCAGATTTTATATAGTATTCCATTCCATTCCAACAATGACTCCTCTCGATCTAGTATTCCATTCCATTCCAACAATGACTCCTCTCGATCTAGTATTCCATTCCATTCCAACAATGACTCCTCTCGAGCCTTGCCAAATAAAATGCCAAAGGGACTATTTGCTAAATGGCCTTCCTCTGTTGGTGTACCTGCCAGAATCTTAAGGTCTTCAAATGTCTTGTCTTTCTGAAGGTGACTGGTTGCAATGTTGACACATCCAGAAGACCACCGTCAGAGAGAACAATGTGTTTTCCTGTTAGTTCCTTGGGTATGAATACGTGACAATACAGTACAGGCAGTCCCTGGTTGTCAGTGGGGGTTCTGTTCTTGGTTGCACGACGATAACCGAAGATCGCCAGTAACCGAAAGTAAAGTCTACGGGCTCTGAAAAAATCGTACGGCGCTGACATCTGGTTATTGGGCACCGTAATGAAAACTATATTTTGTATAGAGAATTTCCCTTCAGTAGTACTTTATAGTACAATATACCGTACTGTAAAATGATGAAAAGCCTGACCTTGAATCCTTTGGGATGAACATACTTTCATTCCTCCATGTTGTTGCTGTATAGTAGTACTGTAATCCGACTGTTCTAGTATGTACAGGGTGTTACTTACTGTTGCTGATGATTGTGAAGTAGGAACATATTAGTCCGTAATGAAAGTGTTAAAATTAGAACTGCACAGTGTACAGTTTGTAATATATACAGTATTAATTAAAGTACAGTATTGTGGAGTACACTACAGTACAGTACATACTGTACTGTACTTCTGTGCAGTAAAAATGCATTTTGTTATATATAGTATTACCATGTAGTGTATGCACAGTGTACAAAGCGAATACTACTTCCTTGTTGCTTTGAAATTGTCGTGCTTCATAACCCCTGTACACTACAGTACATAAACTGTACCTGCAGTAAAATATTGGTGCGGCCATTTTTGTGTACAGTGTACTGTACAATATACTGTACTACCGTACAGTCCTGTATGCAACTAGAAAGGAAAGTGTTTTTTAAAACAATATAAAATGTATAAAAATGAAAAAAGTGAAGAATTCCTTACCTGATTTCAGTGATTTTGAAAGATATACTGTACTGGTTGTGGGAGATGGAGATGTGTAGTATGCAGTACAGTACAGTCCAGTACTGTACTTAACACTTATACAGTACAGTACACTGTATACTGTAGTTCTGCTGATGAATTTTGGACATCAGGTACACAGTCTGTAACGAACATATTAAAATTAGTACTGTGCAGTACAGTAATGTACACAATGCCCTTTGTTGGCCGACTCGGTTGAGCTTCAGACTGTCATTCGATGGGCCGGAGTTCAATTCCCGCGGCCGGCTGATGAAGAGTTAGAGGAATTTATTTCTGGTGATGATAGAAATTCATTTCTCTCTATAATGTGGTTCGGATTCCACAATAAGCTGTAGGTCCCGTTGCTAAGTAACCAATTGGTTCTTAGCCACGTAAAATAAGTCTAATCCTTCGGGCCAGCCCTAGGAGAGCTGTTAATCAGCTCAGTGGTCTGGTAAAACTAAGGTATACTTACTTTTTTAGTAATATACACAGTATATGTAGAGTAATAAAGTACAGTACATACTGTACTGTAGTAAAAATATAATTATGTTAAATACTGTACCATGTATATGTACAGCAGTGTGTACAGTATACCAAATAAAATAAAAAAAAGGAATCTTGTTGGGAGTCTAGAGTAAGATAAAAATGATACAGCACAGTACTGTAAGTCTTGTGTAACAGTTAAAAAAATGTGTACAGTACTGTAGTACTGTACACCTAAAAATAAATTACAGTATGTACAGTAAACAAAAATGAAGAATTCCTTCCCTGGTGGACATTGAGAGGGTACAAAGTCTTATCTTCTGAATCTGGAATAATGGTACAATCTGTACAGTCGAGTACAGTACTACTGTAGTACACTTGTTTTGTCTCAAATTTACAACAATATATAAAAACCATTTAAACAACCTTCAAAGGTTTCTTCAAGGGAATCTGGTTCATCTGCAAACATGAGGCTCCTCCTCCTCCTCCTCCTCCTCCTCCTCCTCCTCCTCCTCCTCCTCCTCCTCCTCCTCCTCCTCCTCCTCCTCCTCCTCCTCCTCCTCCTCCTCCTCTCTCCTCCTCCTCCTCCTCCTCCTCCTCCTCCTCCTCCTCTAACCCTTCAGACTCGGTCGACGTCCGGCCTGTCACTGCTATTTTCGGTGACCCTGGGGACATGGCGAAATGTCCTCAAGCCTTGAAGCTAGCAATGACTCCCTGTAGAAGCGACGTAGTGTCTGGTGGAAGGCAGACTACCTTCGCTTCAGGATAAATCCCACCCAAATTAGAAGGGTGACCAGGGGCACCGTCCAAAACTAGCAGGACCTTCAATTCCAGATCCTTCCCCTCCAAATACTTCCTAACTGCTGGCATAAAGCAATCATTGAACCATTCTTCGAAGATAGCAGCATTGACCCTGGCTTTCTTGTTGGCCTTCCAAATGACAGGGAGCTGAGGCTTGAAAAATCCCTCGAGTGCCCTTCGGTTTTCAGCCAGATACACTAGCAAGGGCTTCAGCTTGGAGTCACCACTGGCGTTGCTCCCAGGAAGCAAAGTCGGTCTCTCCTTGCTGACTTTATGGCCTGGTGGTGTCCTTCTCCTCCTTGGATGCTGGCTGCAAATGGTTCACTTTCACTACCTTCCCCTTTCTTCTGAACTACTGCCTCCTCATACAACTGCCTAGCCGTCTCCTGAATAATACCAAGGCTCACTGGAACGTTCCGTTGGTTTTGGTCTTTGAGTCGATAACTTCTCCATCTCCGCGAAGTTGGGGTTATGTTGCTTGCCTAATCTGGTAGCAGCACCACGAGTAGTAACAGCCATCATCGAAGCACCACCTTTCATGTGTTGTACAATACAGGCAGTCCCAGGTTTATGACGGGTTCTGTTCCTACGCCGCGTCATAAGCCCAAAAATCGTCAAAAATCCTAAGAAAACCTTACTTTTAATGCTTTGGGTGTATTGAAAATGATGTAAACTGCATTTTTATTGAGCTTTTCGTCAAAAAACCTCCAAATTTTGATTATCCTGTCTTTTGTAGCCATATTTCTTCTGTTGGATCAGTGTCGTAAGCATCATAACCCTTGAACATGCATCGTAAACCGGGAAATAATTTCTGATGAATGATGAATATATTTGAACAGCGTCGTAACCTCAGAACGTCATAAACCTGACCGTTTGTAACCCGGGGACTGCCTATTCCTTATCCTTGACTATAGACTGAACAGTAGTTCTGCTGAGTCCAAGGGCACGGCCAATTTCAGTGTTCGTCTCACCTGAAAGAAAAGCATCAGCTTAAGCGAGGCCGGGCATTTGTTATAAAAAACTAGGCTACATGCTGTGCCCCTAATCTGCATCCAGTACATACAGTACTGTGCTGTAGTAGTACTGTACACTGTACATTCGAAAGACTGACGTAAATATAATCTTTAATAGGGTAAAATATTGTCCATGACACATCGATTGCTAAATTTGCACCTTTTCAACTCCATATTTAATTGCTCGAGCAACAAGGAAACGAAACTTGAAGAAACCTTTCAAAAGATTGAAGTTTCACTAAAAAAGTGAGTTACTGTATCTGCCAACTGAAATAAAATACTGTGTACTGTACTGTACTGTACTGTATAGTAAGCATGTGAGTCTTTGTACAGTACTGCAAATACTGTGAATGCATATTTTTGGATGTGTGTCATGCAGTATTTTCATTTGATGTTTATTTGGTCAAACCACAAGAAAATGAAATTTTGAGAAACCTTGCAAAAGATTGAAGTTTTATTAACAAAATGTGTTACAATTAAATGCCAAATTAATAATTTAGAACCATTGAAGTCTTTGTAAATGCATTTTTTGGTAGGGGGTCAGGTGCCATCGTCGCAAATGCTACCGCATCACGGCCATATATTTTACCCTAATTTATAACAACTCTTTTATAAAAATGTGGAATTTAACTTGCCTAATCCTTTACTATGATCTGCACAGTAGTTCAGCAGAATTTCAATCTCAGATTCGACGAACACACGATTAAACCTCGGCCTGACGTCAATGGATGCCTAGGTCCGAACAGCCTTTTTCAGATCGCTTGACGATGTCATATTTCAGCTCCATCGTTATAGACTTCCTTTTCATACTGGCACCTCCATCGGATGCAGGATTCTGGCGTTTGGGACTCGTGATGAAATCGCAAAAGTCAACATGGCAGCAGTAGAGTGGGCGCTACCTATCCCGGCGAAAGGGATGCACAGATCGACGGAACCGGTCAAGTGTAGTTACAGTACGCTGGGAAACGAGTTCCTGTCTACTGCGACGGTGGGGGTTGGTCTCGTATGCAGCTGATAACCGGGTATTGGCGACGATGACTGGCCATCAGTTAGGTTAACCGGTTATCGGCATTGATAACCGGATGGCGCTGATAACCGGACATCGAGCCACTAAAACACCTGTATTTTTTATTAATGTTTTTGAAAACAGCCTTAAAACCGGATCGCCGCTAACCGAGTCCACCGACAACTGGGGACTGCCTATATTATTATTATTATTATTATTATTATTATTATTATTATTATTATTATTATTATAATTATTATTATTATATTCAGAAGATGCAGAAGAACCCTACTCATATGGAACAACCCCGCCACAGGAGCCATTGACGTGAAATTCCAGAAGCTTCCAAAGAATATTCAGGTGCTCGTTAGGAAGAAATAAGAGAAGGCAGAGGGAAATAGAGAAACGGAGATCTCATTCATAAAAAAAAAAATAAATGAATGAATAGATAGAAATGTATTCATGCAGAAAGATGCAACATGAATCAGATATTGTCAACACAAAGATGGTGAGTCAGCAGGAGCGAACTCATTCAGATTGTTTAATAAATGTCACTCTTTCAGGTCCTCTGCATCAAGAATATGTTTCCGGGACGAACGGATGAGGAGGAAGAGCCCGAACGGCCGTTCCCCAAGAGGGCATAGAGATGCCCCGAGGCTCCCTGATTATAACGGGAGAGGTTTGTGCTACTAAATTCAGTACATATAATATATTATTATTATTATTATTATTATTATTATTATTATTATTATTATTATTATTATTATTATTACTTGACCCAATTTCAGGACTCTTTTTGCATATAGTCGCTAAACAGTAATGTACAATCACTAACCACTTACATTTACAATACACTTACACTCACTAAGCACTCACACTTACTACACACTCACACTCAATAACACTAAAGACTCACTGAGTACTCAAGACTCACTGTACCCAATCACTTAATAAACATTCACGACACACTCACCCAATCCTAAACATTCACTGAATACATACACACTAAACATTCACTAACATTCACAAAAAATTCACTAAACATTCACTAACTTTCACAAAACATTCACTAAACCTTAGACACTCACTAAACATTCACTGAATACTTACTAACATTCACAGAACATTCACTAAGCATTCACTGAATAATTACACACACTAAACATTCATTAACATTCACCAAACATTCTTTGAATACTTACACACTAAACATTAACATTCACAAAACATTCACTAAACACTAAACACTCACGAAACATTAACTGAATACTTACACATTAAATATTCACTAACATTCACAAAACATTCACTGAATACTTATGTACTAAACATTCACTAACATTCACTAAACATTCACTGAATACTTACACAGTGAACATTCACTAACATTCACTGAATACATACACACTAAACATTCACTAACATTCACTAAACCGTAGACACTCACTAAACATTCACTTAATGCTTACACAGTAAACATTCACTAACATTTCTCAGTCACCGAATACTTACACACTAAAATTAACTAACATTCACCAAACATTCACTAACATTCACTAAACATTCACTGAATACTTACACTAAGCATTCACTAACATTCACCAAACATTCACTGAATACGTATACACTAAACATTCACCAACATTCACAAAACATTCACTAAACATTCACTGAATATTTAAACAGTAAACATTCACTAACATTCACCAAACATTCACTGAATACATACACACTAAACATTCACCAACATTCACAAAACATTCACTAAACCGTAGACACTCAGTAAACATTCACTTAATACTTACACAGTAAACATTCACGAACATTTCTCAAACATTCACTGAATACTTACACACTAAACATTCACTAACATTCACTAAACATTCACTGAATACTGACACACTGAACATTCACTAACATTCACAAAACATTCACAAATCCCTAAACATTCACTTAATACTTACACAGTAAACATTCACTAACATTCACCAAACATTCACTGAATACTTACACACTAAACATTCCCTGAATAATTACACATTAAACATTCACTAACATTCACAAAACATTCACTAAACCCTAAACACTCACTAAACACTCAATGAATACTTACACAGTAAATTCACTAACATTCACTAAACACTCACTGAATACTTACACACTAAACATTCACTAACATTCACTAAACCCTAAATACTTACACACTAAACACTCAGTAACATTCACTAAACCCTAAACTAAACATTCACCAAACACCAACTTGTAAACATTCGCTCAACGCTTTCTCACTAAACCCTAAACATTCACTAAACACCTACTCATTAAAATAATAATAATAATATTAAAAATATAAAGCAATAATAATAATAATAATGTGATTAATTGTTATTTAATAGAAAACTTTTGTTTTAGAAATAATTGATTAATTAATTCCAATAGGTAATCTAATAATTAGTTAATTAGAATAAATCTAATCAATTAAAGTAATTAATCTAATGATAATTAATTAGAAGGGTTTACAAATATGTTAATTATATATGTCTTTAACAAGAAACTGGCGGCCGTTTTTAAGGTGTTATTTAAATTTTATTGAATTAATTAGTTACTGTTATTTAATTGTTATATAATTAATTAGTTATTTAATTATTTCATTAAACATTTATTTGATTGTTATTTTATTGCTTTCTTTGTTTATGAAGGAAATCACTTCATGTCTTGCAAATTTGGTTAATGTTGGTCCAGAGGAAATCAGTAGTTCTATTATTATTATTGTTATTATTATTATTATTATTATTATTATTATTATTATTATTATTATTATTATTATCTGCTCTTAAACCTTTGTCAAGTGTCTATGTCAACTTTGCCGTTGCATTTGCAACATCCCAAGTATTTCACAATTGTTTTTTCCAAATATTTTCCTGTAGTAATTACTTTTCAGAGACATCACAGGAACGGTAGAACCTCATTGAAGTATCTTCAGGGTTGAGGGGCATCTTGGTCCTGCCTGCTGAAGAAGAAGGAGCCTGGTGGCTTTGAACTCTCTCCTGCAGAAGGTGTTCCTCTTGTTACACCTTTCAGACCTCTTCGCTCTCGGTTTTCCTTTAAGCACTGAATGACCTTGTATGTCCCAGTGCTTGGCCTTTGGCCTAAATTTTACACTCCATTCCATTCCATTTGATTGGCAGCTTCAAGAAATGTGGAAGTCTTTCTCAAAAAAAGTCTCATGACTTCAGCCATCCTTCAAGAAATGATGGCTTGTTTTTCAACCATTGGGCATATTAAGCCTGTTATCTCAGCCTGATAGACACAATGATAGGCCTAAAGTGATTGATAAATTTTATATGAAAAACTTGTTTTATGTCATAAAAACATTAGTTTTATTCTAAGTAAATCTAAGGGTTTATACTTTGAATAAGATTCCAGTGTGCGAACCCAACGACAACTAAGACTTCTGGTGCAGCTTCTTGCTAATTCATTTAATGACTCATTTTCATCTTGCAAGGAAACTGCAATTTGTACGAAAATGGTCTGTTGATTCCGTATATATTATCTTTCTGGTTTGTTATCTGTATCTTTGGTAACGTTGGCCCAGTCCTTTGCTGGGTTCATGTAACGATATGCAAATGGTTTCTGGTCAGTGTTTGTGCTTGTGTACGGACGCCACCCTGCTCACAAACATTCAGAGGCACAAACAGGACCTCAAATTAAAATTGTTTTCAGAGCGCCCCCTCGGTGTCTGTGTTCGTCTCTGCTAAGAGTAATAGTTTCTATGGGGATTCCTGCTGTGTTTAACTTATAATCAGTATTATTATAGAGGAAAGACACTGTTAGCTCTTCTTGTTGTACGTGACTTTGACACGTCAAGATGGATGTGGTATGTTCTTAGCCATTAGAGAGTTCAGTCCCTGTCGAACTTCTCCAGAGTTCCAGAGGTCCTTTATTCCTCCTCACACTGTTGGACTGTGAACAGCCTCCCTTCAGAGGGCATCCTCCAATAAGAACTTCTTCAGAAGTTCAAGCGAAGAGGCATTACTACCCTAATGCTGTTCTCCTGATGTTTTAATATATTTTTATCCGTTTCGATGCCGTTGTTCCAGTACAGTGATTTTTAAGTCTAAAAGTCTGTGACATTATTAAAAAGCGTCATGAACCATTAAAAGTCTTTGATGTTATAAAAAAGCATCACAAACCATTGCCCTTGTATTATTAAAGTCGTTTCTGTATGTACTGTATTCGTTACATTACTTCTTGGTAATTATTGTTGTTATTGATATACTCTTCTGTGTTCCCATTTCATATCCTGTCGTACATTTGCGGCAAATTTCAGCTCGAAATAAGTGAAAACCGCAATTTTACGTCGACGTACCTTGTACCTTATATGGTACCCTTTCGTTACCATTTCCTGATTTTCGGTGTCGTTGTTTGAACATTTTTTATTTGTTTTCTCGTCTGCCTCGGTTGAGATGGGTCGTTTGGTTCCTCTACTCAGGATGTGGTGTTGAGAGGATTGGTATCACTTCTGCTGTCAGAATTGGTATCATTATTGCTTTCAGAATTGGTATCACTACTGCCATTAGAATTGGTATCAGTATTGGTATCACTATTGCTAACAGAATTGGTATCACTTCTGCTATCAGAATTGGTATCACTTCTGCTATCAGAATTGGTATCAGGATTGGTATCACTTCTGCCATTAGAATTGGTACCAGGATTGGTATCACTGTTGCTAGCAGAATTGGTATCACTTTTGCCATCAGAATTGGTATCAGGTTTGGTACCACTATTTCTATCAGAATTGGTGTCACTGTTGCTTTCAGAATTGGTATCAGGACTGGTATCAAAATTGGTATCACTATTGCTATCAGAATTGCTATCATAATTGGTATCACTCCTGCTATCAGAATTGGTATCACTCCAGCTATCAGAATTGGTATCAGGACTGGTATCACTATTGCTATCAGAATTGGTATCATAATTGGTATCACTTCTGCTATCAGAATTGGTATCAGGACTGATATCACTATTGCTATCAGAATTGGTATCATAATTGGTATCACTTCTGCTATCAGAATTGGTATCATAATTGGTATCACTCCAGGTATCAGAATTGGTATCACTTCCGCTATCAGAATTGGTATCAGGACTGGTATCACTATTGCCATCAGAATTGGTATCACTATTGCTATCAGAATTGGTGTCAGGATTGGTATCACTATTGCTGTCAGAATTGGTGTCACTATTGCTATCAGAATTGGTGTCAGGATTGGTATCACTATTGCTGTCAGAATTGGTATCACTATTGCTATCAGAATTGGTGTCAGGATTGGTATCACTATTGCTGTCAGAATTGGTGTCACTATTGCTGTCAGAATTGGTGTCAGGATTGGTATCACTATTGCTATCAGAATTGGTATCACTATTGGTATCATAATTGGTATCAGGATTGGTATCACTATTGGTATCATAATTGGTATCAGGATTGGTATCACTATTGCTATCAGAATTGTTATCAATATTGCCACCAGAATTGACATCACTTCTGCTATCAGAATTGGTATCAGGATTGATATCACTTCCGCTATCAGAATTGGTATCACTTCCGCTATCAGAATTGGTATTACTTCCGCTAACAGAATTGGTATCACTTCTGTTATCAGAATTGGCATCACTTCCGCTATCAGAATTGGTATAACTTCTGCTATCAGAATTGGCATCCCTTCCGCCATCAGAATTGGCATCACTTCCGCTATCAGAATTGGTATCATTTACGCTATCAGAATTGGTATCAGGATTAGTAACACTTCATGTTCCGTATGAATAGGGTTCTTCATCTTCTGAATAACAATAGTAATAATAATTAGGTTTTGGTGTTTGTGTAGGAAGTCGTTTCTTTTCGAATAACTTCTATACCTTTCCGTTTGGGACTTTTTTGGGTATCACTTCTGCTCCTTTTAGTAGACGGTTATTGGTCTACTTTTTACCCGAGGGTATTTCAGTATTCCGGGATTATTGGAACATCGAATGCCCCTTGAAAATGTTTGGGCATTACTGTATACTGCCATTTTATTAGCCTTCCTGTACATTGCAGACCAACATTATTACGTAAAGATAGAAAGAGGAATAACAGAAAGCAATAAATATAACAAAAGGGGAATTAGAGATTGCTTGGAGAAGCATTGACTTCTGGGAAATCGCACGGCAGAACGGAGGGTCATTTTTATCTCCGTAAAAGTACCTGGGGTTGCCCAGGCTGGAAGCTTTCACTGAAAAAATAATGCAATTTATGAATAATGGGGTCAGAGTGCCCAATCAGCAATCAGTTTATTGCATTTTGAATGTCTGTAAATTCTCAACTTTCTGCAGACAGTTTGGGTACTTCTGTAGACTGTAATCTGTTCTGTGGATTATCCCCTTGACCTTCAATTATTTGTCCTCTTGCTTCGATCTTTTCCAGCCCAAATTCTTTATTGTGACCTTGTTCTAATTGTGACCTCTGGTTTATTGACAAATCCTCTGAACAATCCCTGTCATTGCCTAGAAGCATGGCTCGGTGATCTGAAACTTGTACCTCAGTTGAGTAGGTTGCTAAACAAGAATCATCCCGGCCATGTCAGGTCAAGTCAGGTTGTTGCAGGCTAAGTTTGGCTTTGCATGATGAAAGACGTTTGTTTGAATTAATTGTTCCGTTTTGTTTGTTGTGATGTTTTTATTTTTGTTTGATTTTTTTGTTTCCTTATTAAGTTTTTGTGTGGATATGTTGTTTATGAATGTGTTGTTGGTGTTTAATTAATCGTTGTTTTACTTTTTTTGTTTTGTTTTGTATGTCAGGAAGGAGTACACTAGGTAAGTCTTTTTTTTCTTCTTTTTTTCTTGCAGTTTGCTGAATGTGTCGAAGTAGTGTGGCGACTTGAGAAGTTAGGATACTTCCGAGAACTTCCCAGGATAGAGGAAAGTTAGATGGACGTCATCTACTCGTTCCAGATTGAATGCGGCTGATTTGATAATGAACCATCTACTGTAATTTGGGCTCTGTTGGCAGTGGTCATGTGCTTCTTTTCATGAAGCTAGTGCGTTTATGTAATTCTGCAGAGTTTAAATTAATTATGGAGTTTATTTTTGAGCCCAATATGTTGTTGTTGTAGTGAAATGAAGACTTCATGGAAAAGGACAAATTGTTGCAGAAGTGTGTGTCATTATTTTTGCACCAGACTACCAATTTACTCTTTTGTATTTACTGTACAAGTATTTAAAAGCTGGTTTGTGTAGTATTGAGGTGGAACACAGGATAAGTTCTGATGAACTGTAATATTGAGTTAGGATAAGTGAGGATAAGGTTCTGTCTGAAGGTCTTCAGGCCACCATCATATTAAGGAAATAAACTAGGTTAAGGAAAGTCAGAGTTTCATTTAATAACCTCCAAAACTGTTCCCATCTTAAATACTGCCTCAATTGTGTACTATAAAAAGCCCCTACAAGGTCACATCTGCCATTGGTTACAGCCTTAGTCTCTGATATATCTTAGACATTCTTTAACTTGTTCTTGTGTTAGTTTAATGTATTGTTTTCCTCTTGCGTGACCTTGAAAGGTGATGCCCAAGGTTGATTTCTTTGTCGTTTTTATTTTGTAGTCTCTTAAAAAATTGAAAGGGCCTTCTCCCAAAAATTTGTCAGACTCCATCTTTTCATTTTTCAGTTTTAAATCCATTTTTGTTTGTGATTTTATCTTGAGTGCTCCCTGTATTTACACAATTTCTTTGTTGCAGATATTCCGGTTGTGCCGTTGGCGACCGGTGCAACGTTATTGCACGGCTGAGGTCAAGCTGTGAAGATCTTCCAGTGGTCTGCTCGTCGTCAACTCGAAATCAATCCGTTATCGTTGCGTAGAGGTTTTTATGGTCTAATTATTACGTCACTTTTAACAAACCCTTGAAGTTAATCGTACTTAATTAAGATAGTGAGGTCATGTGATAGTGTGATAGTCACTGTAACCTCACTTGGTGGAGTACCAGCATCTAGATTCCATCTAGAATTCTAGAAATCTCTTTGTTCATTTGTCTGTTAAACTCAGAAATGGTCTTTTTGTATAACTCTGAGATGGTCTTATTGCATATGTTGCTGTTTCCAATGCAGGACCTTTTTCAAGTTCAAAATTGTCTGTGAAACTGACATAAAGTATAATGTACAATTGCCCATGTAATTTTGTATTTTTAAAGTGTTTTTGTAAGTGCTGTGTACTGTAATTTTTTAATGATTGTTACGGTATTTTTGTACTTTTCTGTGTTCCCATTATTTTAGAGTGTGGAAAGTTGCTTTTGCAAGTCAGTGATTGATGTTCACTTGTTATAAATTGTTATAATTGTAAGAATTGAGTTTTCAACTCAATGCCCAGTTGGCATATCTTTATAAAGCCTTGTGATAAGTTGCAACTTTACTTTATTTGCACACCCTACCCAGAGTGCAAAATTATGCAGAATTATATAGCTGATGAAAATCTTACCTTGTAATCATCAATTAATCATGTTGGAATGTTGTCAAGTGTTCAGATTCATTTTTGCCTTCATTAAAAACCGGTTTCGATCTGAATCAGGTTAATTTTAATGGTTCTTAATATATATTGTCAAACCTTTCCCATTTCTCTATTAATAATGAATTTCTCCATCTATATTTCTATAATTCTTTGCAAAGCAAAAAATATAAAAGGAAAATTCAATTTAGCATTTTATTACTGACAATTGCCTCATTAAGAGTTATGACATACTGCAGTCCCAATTAGCACTTAAATCATTTCAAGTCCAGGATAATATGACAAATTTCATTGTAAGTTGTGTGTCACTTAACCAAGTGTGACAGATACAGCCGAGGCCACTTGCACTTTTTAAAGTGTAATTGTGTGGTTTCATGACTTAGTCAGCAAACTATCAAGTATATATACCATTTTACCTTTTAAAGTCATTAAGTGCTTAGTACATGTGTAGACATCTTTATTCATAATCATTGAACATTCAAACTCAAAGGGTGTTGATTTACCAGGGGTGTAAGTATATCTACACCTTACTTACAAACCTTATTTGTTTAAATTTTAAATTTGTCAGCTTTCAAAGAAAAGCCTTTCTTCATATATAGTACAGTTGTAGGGGATAGCTGTATACTGTGTTCAGAGCTAAAATGTCAAATTTCTAAAAATAGTTTTACACTCCAAAATTGAACCACCAAAATTGAAGGTTCACTCAACAGGTTTTGAGCTATGCATGCGAAAACTTACTTTTGATGAGCTAATATTTCACTTTCTGCAACACATGGGCCAATGAGCAAGGTGATTCAGACTACTGTGTTCAACTTCAGCATAGATAAAGTCTTTTACCATCAACCAAGTCTTTTACCATCAACCTATCAACTTTTTATTAACCTTTGTGAAAAGGTTTACAAGTAAACCAATCACTTGGGCCATACAATATTTAATCACTAAAGGATCTCATCATCGATCCTTTAATCCTGTGGTAGATTTGTTTTCAGTTTGACAGATTGTTGACTCATTGGATGAGAAATTGGTAAAAACAACAAAGGGTTTAAAAATAGCAGTAATTTTAAATAGCTTATTTGTAATAAATTACAAAGTTTTTTACAAATATAATACATGTAATGTAATGCAGTTCTAGATAACCCAATACTCGAGTTAAGGCATAAAATGAACTCAGAGGAAATCAGTGGTTGAAAACAAAGTCCATAAATATAGTTACTTTAAAACTAAAGTTCAGCAGCAACAGAAATGAACACTACAGAAATTACAGAAAACACTTCAACACTTCAATTTGGGAGCACACTTAAGAACCAGCAACTCATTACTAGAAAAAAAACTAGAATAAAAGCAATCTTAGAATTCAAAAAATGGCTACATTGCAACTGAAGACAAAATATGAAATTAAACCCAGTTAATTACCTCAAGGAGAGGTGTACAACAATGTATGCTTTATAAAATCGAGTTCCACAAACCCTTGTAATTGCTAGTGTGGCAACCCTAAGACAACTAACACTAATTGCATTAGATAAGGAAGTCATTATTAGTTCAGTCCACCTGTACTAGTGAAGTATTATCTAGCAGACATTGGCCACATTCCACCAGCACAGCCAAGCTTAAATGCTCCACACACAGCAGCCAAGAGAGAAGTCAGCTATGAACAGCACTTGAAACAGCAGATATCAGCACAGCAACACTTGAAAGCAGCAGAAACCAGCACTTAAAACAGCAAAAATCAGTACAGCAACACTTGAAAGCAGCAGAAACCAGCACTTGAAACAGCAGATACCAGTACAGCAACACTTCAAAGCACAGCAGAAGTCAGTCTTGTCACAGAGGTTCCATAAAACAGCAGAAACTGGATTTCTAGAGCTTTAACTTCCAGAGGGTTATATGGCTTCTACCAGAGGACCCAGGCAGCAATCACAGAAGAACTGATTTCCTTAAATTTCTGGGTCAATCTCTTCACCTCTGAATAATGGTCCCAAGGGCTGTGAAAAAGAATAAAGGAAGCTTTATAAAGCTGAGTTCCATCATCACACCAATAGGTGGCAGGCTGGTCACAAGTGGTCCCCCTCACCCTAAATTTAAGCAAAAAAAAAAAAGATGTCAGATTAAATCTAATTATTTTTAATGATAATTATTTTTTAAGTTAAATTTAAACTTAATTCATGGGTCAGTCATGAAAAATATGAAATATACTTTAAATTTCCCCATAAAAAACAATTAGCATTTACTTGCTGCCTAATATACCTTTGCATTAATGTACAATTATCTTAAGAAGCCATTTTAAGAATATGTGTTATATGCCAAATGACCTCTTGAGTATATTCACATAAATACAAATATCCCTTTTAATTCACTACTTCATAAATAAAGCTAAAGTCTCATTTAAAGTCATTTTAAAGCCCCATTGCCTTCTAATTCATTAACATGAACCTAAAAAATAGATCGATTTAAAGGCCATCATGCAATAAACCGGTTTATTCCCAGCTGTCAAAATTGACCTTGAAAATGAGGTTGACCTTGAAAAAGTAAGGCTGTAGTGAATAGTGATTCCAAAAAAGTTCAAATTTATATTTGTAATTTGTCAATAAATACGTAATTTCTTCCATAAAATTAAATAAAAAACTTATATTCAATTAATTTAATCTTTAAAGATTGATTATATCGCCATTATAATGATCGTAGGTGGTTCTTTATATATGAAACATGACCGAAATGTTACGAAAAGCGCCGAATCTTGGGTTGTCTAATGACACCTGCTGGAGCCTCCATAGAATAGGTTGAACATGTCGGCTATGAAACTGTAGTGACTCAAAGAATAATCGAAATAATATTTATATTTTGTCGATAAAATTGTAATTTTTATTCATAAAATAAAAGATAAAATTATATATATGATATTTTATCTTTAAAAGACTAATTATATTATAATTATAACTATTAAAAATGTCCGATACTTAAGAAGCATTACCAAAATGTTACGAAAACGCCTTTGAGAAGGCTGTACTGCAAATCAAGTTGAAAAACAGAGTCAAAATAGGCAATTTAACGAATATTATCGTGTTCAAAACCATAAAACCACAATATATAACAACTATAATGCGTATTTCATCCTTAGAGCGCGTGAAAGCTCTCCTACGCGCGCGCACGGCCCCGAAATACGCAAAAATAAACGCGGGGCTGTGACGTCATCATCCAGCGAGGCCGGTCCCTTCGTAAACAAACCTTCCTTCGTCGACTTAAAACGGGTAATTCTCGTCATTATTTATAATTATTTCATCCCCAGAAGCTGTTTATTAGTTAATTAGACAATTATTAACATTTAGGGATCATCAACTCGTTCATTAGACCTCGATTTTAGCGTAAATAAGCGAGAGTAAGAGGGAGGACTCCTCAGTCGAGGGCCAGCTTCCGTGCAGGGCGGTCGCCAAGGGATCGTCTCGTGACCCCTGTAAGTTACAGTACGGCATTTGTTTTACAGAGGAAATGCTGTAAAATCACAGCATTTATATCAGCATTTGCCTGGGTCAATTTAATTGTTGCAGTGAATTGATAGTACAGTAGCTATACCTGGTCATGTAGGAATCTGGAGCAAGATGGAGATTTCAAATCTGTTATATAGCTCCTGAAATGTTAACCTTGTCGCTTGCAAGATTATTCAGCATTTTTACTTTCCTTTTTGCAATGGTTGCACCCACATTCCTAATTTAGCCGTGCAGATTAATAATTTTGATCGAGGGAGATGTGACACTGTCTCTCAAATTGCCTTGCACTTGTATTTACTGAGGTCACCTTAGCTGAGGCACTCCATTCCAAATAAAGTTTGAGAGTCTTTTCTCGATTGCTTTCTTAGCGCCTGCAATTGGCAACTGCTTGCGTCGCCTCCTGCACAAAATGTGCCCTGTGGCGTCAAGAATTGCACATTGAGAACGACACAGACACCACCCTGCTTGAAGACGAGTTACGGTCCAGACGGCCATTTGGAAGCCGGTTACTACGTTATGAAATCAATACATTACTGTAGGGTTTTTTCATCCTAGAACACAATACAGACGGTTCCCGGTTTGCGACAGTGGTTCCGTTCCTGCGCCGCGTCGTAGACCGGAACGACGCCAGAAAAAGGCATAAAAATTCGAAACAAAAGTTGTGAAAGCCTTACGTGTCTCTTGATGTTCGACCTGCATTTTGATGTGTATCCAGAACTGGTGGCTGTGGAATGTACAAATTGACAATTCACTACAAAGTACAGTGTGTAGTAGTGCACTGTACAGCAATTGAAATATCCTGTATGCAGTAAAGTACAGTACACTGCGCAGGACTGTACTTTATACCGAAGAATTTATAAAAGATACAAAAAAAGAGAATTCCTGGAAAAATGGCGTGGCCTCATGATTGAGGGGGAATCTGGAATGTAAAAATTTAGTATTGGTGTACGTATAATACTGTACAGTAGTCCTGCACGCAGCAAAGTACTGTATGAATACAGTACAGTCAGTATTTTACAGCAGAATAATAAATGCATGAAAACGATAAAACGTTAGGAATTCCTCACCGAATTTCAGTGATTTTTAGAAGATGGGTGGGCATAGGGTAGATGAGAACAGGGCAGGGTAGGGTATGGTGTGGCACCTGCAATGAACAAGATAAAAGTGACACTGTACACAGTACTGCTGCACTGCACTGTATAAGTATAATAACACAATTTAAAATAGAAATTTCTAAGAAGAGAAGAATTCCTTACCTGGGGGAGGTTACTACAGGTTCAGGTTCTGAATCATAGTCAGGTAGAAGTTCTGGGGGAATCTGGGTGAGGCGTCACTTCTGCAACGGTGCAAATGATGAAATTGATTGGGTTACGCTGTGTATCCACAGTTCATGCCCTGACCGTTGGTTGCGGTGCCTCTTCCTCCTCCTCCTCCTCGATCATCTGCTTCTCCGGCTCGGCGAGGTCCTCCGGTGGCAATTCCTCTCGGCGAAGTCCTCAGCTTCCAAGTCCAGTTTCAGCCTCTTGCTGAGCCTCAACACCTGCTTGCGCAAGCTGCGGACACAGTTTCTTCCGGGCACCACTCAGGGTCGCCGGCTTTGCTTCGTCCCGAGCACGTGCGATGTTCGTCACAGCGTCTGCGGTGTTGCGGCGCTTCCGAAAATCTTTCAGAGTTGGCTCCCTGTTACCTTCAACGGCCTGTGAAGCGGTGCGCATTGTCCTCCTCGGGTAGCTGTACGAGGGATGTAGTATTTGGTGGTGGATACGCCACCTTCACTTCAGGGCGCACACTACGGAGGTTAGCCGGGCGGCCGCGGGCATTGTCTAGGACAAGCAGGACCTTAAGAGGCAGACCCTAATTATCTCGGCCAAACCGCTGGGGAAACTTTCTGCCACTACGCCGTGAGCGCTAGCAGCGTCACCTTGCAACTTCGCACTGTGCAAGTTTGCACGACCCTCGAAGCGGTTAAACCGACCTCTGCTGGTGGAAAATCCCTCGCTAGCTCTGCTGCTTCACGTTAGTCACCGTTGCCTTCGTTGGTGCGGCCTCTCGCGTGTGCTCCAGAATACGCTGCGTGTCCTTTGCTGTGGTAACAGCCGTCGCTCTACTAAGGCCCAAGGCACGGCCCGTCTCGGCGTTACTCTCGGCCTTCTCCGAACGCTCGATTACGTCGTACTTGACTTCCATGGTGGTGCGCTTCCTCGGCGGCTTCTTGGACGATGAATTCTACCCTTTGAAGAAGATCGGAGACGTGACTTCGCACAGGAGTGGTCTTGTGTGTCGTGTTTGTTCGGAGGTGAGGACCTCCCTGAACCTTGCGTCGCTTATGCCACCGATCCGAAATATGGCTACGAAACGGCAGAACAATAAAAATTTGGATTTTTTTTTATGAAAAGCTCAAAAAAATCCGGTTGACATCGTTTTCGATGCACATGAAGCGTTAAAAGTCAGGTCTTCTCAGGATTCTTGACGATTTCCCGGCTTCCGACGCATCGTAGGAACGGAACCCCCGTCGTAAACCGGGATCATAAATTCTTCATAATTCCCGTCGCATATTTCAGTCTGTGATTTAATTACCTTTTTATCTTTTTATTCTTTAATTTGTTAATTTATCTTGCATTTTCTAATAACTGATCTCCTCTCTCTGCATTTGATATTTATTTTGAGTCGGTGACCCCTTTCGAGGTTCTTTTCCTCCCGTTACGCCTTTCAGACCTCCCCTCGCTCTCGGGTGACCTTTAAGCGCTGAGTGACCTTTATGTCCCAGTACTTGGTATGCCTATGCCCTGAATTCTATATTCCGTTCCATTCCATAGAAAGCTTCAGCGGTGCGATAACCGCCGACGTACGCGAGTAAATAGCAGTTCAGAACAACGCAGTCGTACGAACGCCGATTGTCGTACATTATCGTACTGGTTCCCTTTCAGGCGACGCGTTGAGGGAAAAAACGACGTAGAATCGGCTTTGTTCTTTTGTTCGTTTTGACTCTAAGGGTACAGTAAGTAGAACAGCTACCCTATACAAAGACGGTTTTGTAATTTAGCAGTCGTCTTATGCTACCCTTGGCCGGATTTTGCCCGTCAAGTCCGGTGTCCGTTGGCTCCGGGTCCAACAAGCACAATTATTTGGTTACCTTGGGATTTTTTGTTCATCTTGGGATTTTCTGAGGTCAGTTCTTGGGATTTAGTGTAAGAGAATAATTTGCGCAGCAGCACAGGCCCAAATGACGCGGGCACCTCCATCTGCATCACTCTCCTCCCTGCGTATGTCTCGTCCGTTCTCACCACGTGGCCGTGCCGCTCCAGTCTTTCTTGGGCCTTCTTTGATAGTTCTACCACTTTAGTAGTTCCTCTCGTTCTTTCATTTTTGATAATGTCCATTTTTGTTACTCCGCCGCATCCAATTTCTTCTCTTCCGCTCTCTTCACCGGCCATGTTTCTGCCCCGTATGTCGAAGCTGGTCTCGCCACTGTCGCATACACGCTCCTTTAACCCCGTGGGGGGTTAACGGAGGGTGCCATTAGCTTGGAGTCTCGATATTTTCTGGGTCGCAGGAGCTGGATGTGAGCTTCTTGTTCAGAGGAAAGAGTAATCTGTGCCTTGTGTGTTCTTGAGGGCAATACATTCGACAAGGAGTCCAGGAATCCTCTCGAGTCTCGCAGCGTCCCGTCGACCCCAAGCTGCGACCTCTTTCGTTCCTTTTACTGTACCTCCGTTCATGTTCTCTGTCCTCCATCTTACTTTCCTCAGCTGTCTCCTGACAATTTTCCTCCTGTTAGACCTTCCAAACCTCTTCATCCTCTCAGTTTCCCCTCATAGACCCCAGGGCTTGGCCCTTGGCCCGGATTTTATCTATTCCGTTCCATTCCAACAAGGAATCCTCTCTACCAAATAAAATACCAAAGGGGCTTTGGGAATGCAGGATTCCTTCCTTGTTGTGGCCAACTTTGCTCTTTCTGTTTGCTAAATGGCCGTCAGAGAGGACGACGCGTTTCATGTTGGTTCCTTGGGTACGAGTGCGTGGCGGTACAGTACAGGCAGTCCGCGGTTGTCGGCGGGGGTTCCGTTCTTGGCGGCACGACGATAACCGAAAATCGCCGGTAACCGAGAGTAAAGTCTATGGGCTTCGAAAAATCGTACGGCGCCGACAACCGTTATCGGCGCCGTAATGAAAACTATAATTTGTTTATAGGATTTACTTCAGCAGTACAGGCAGCCCCCGGTTTACGACGGGGGTTCCTTTCCTACGCCGCGTCCTAAGCCAAAAAATTGTCAAAAATCCTAAGAAAACCTTACTTTTAATGCTTTGGACGTATTGAAAAACGATGTAAATGCATTTTTATTGAGTTTTCCATCAATAAAACCTCCAAAATTTTATTATTCTGCCGTCTTGTAGCCATATTTCTTCCGCCGGATCGGCGTCGTAACCCCTGAACATGCGTCGTAAACCGGGAAATAGTTTCTGATGAATATATTTGAAGAGCGTCGTAACCTCAGAACGCCGTAAGCCGGACCTGACGTAACCCGAGGACTGCCTATTCCTTATCCTTGACTATAGACTGTACAGTAGTTCTGCTAAGTCCAAGGGCACGGCCGATTTCAGCGTTCGCCTCGCCTGAAAGAAAAGCATTAGCTTAAGCGAGGCCGGGCATTTGTTATAAAAAATTAGGCTACATGTTGTGCCCCTAATCTGCATCCAGTACACACAGTACTGTGCTGTAGTAGTACACTGTACATTCGAAAGACTGACGTAAATATAATCTTTAATAGGGTGAAATATTGTCCATGACGCATCAGTTGCTAAATTTGTACTTTTTCACTCCATATTTAATTGGTCGAGCAACAAGGAAACGAAACTTGAAGAAACCTTTCAAAAGATTGAAGTTTCACTAAAAAAGTGAGTTACCGTAACTGCCAGCCGAAATAAAATACTGTGTACTGTGCTGTACTGTATAGTAAGCATGTGAAGTCTTTGTACAGTACTGTACATACTGTGAATGCACAGTTTTGGATGTGTGTCATGCAAACTGTACAGTATTTTGATTCGATATTTATTCGGTCAAACCGCAGGAAAATGGAATTTTGGGAAAGTTTGCAAAAAATTGAAGTTTTATTAACAAAATGTGTTATAATTAACTGCCAAATTAATAATATATAACCATTGAAGTCTTTGTAAATGCATTTTTTGGTAGGGGGTCGGGCGCCTTCGTCGCAAATGCTACCGCGTCACGGCCAGATACATAACAACTCTTTTACATAAATGTGGAATTTAATTTGCCTAATCCTTTACTATGATCTGCACAGTAGTTCCCCAGAATTTCAATGCCAGATCCGACGAACGTACGAGTAAACCTCGGCCTGACGGCAATGGACGCCCATGTCCGAACAGCCTTTTTCAGATCGCCTGACGATGTCGTATTTCAGCTCCATCGTTATAGACTTCCTTTTCGTCTGGCACCTCCGTCGGGGCTCGGGACGGAATCGCAAAAGTCGACATGGCGGGAGTAGAGTCGGCGCCACCCATCTCGGCGAAAGGGACGCACAGATCGACGGAAACGTGCTCTCTGAGGCTGTGGGTTGCTTGGTATTCATCCTCAGCACGCATGCGCGATTGACCCAAGCAGCGGGCGGGCCGTTTTGTGGTCAAGTGTAGTTACAGTACGCTCGGAAAGGAGTTCCCGTCTACTGCGAGGGTGGGGGGGGTCTCGTATGCCGCCAATAACCGGTTATTGGCGACGATAACTGGTTATCGGTTAAGTTAACCGATTATCGGTGTCGATGACCGGACGGCGCCGATAACCGGACATCAAGCCATTAAAAAACCAGTATTTTTTTTTTAATATTTTTGAAAACCGCCTTAAAACTGGATCTCCGCTAACCGAGTCCGCCGACAACTGGGGACTGCCTGTATTATTATTATTATTATTATTATTATTATTATTATTATTATTATTATTATCATTATTATTATTATTATTATTATTATTATTATTATTATTATTATTATTATTATAATATTCAGAAGATGCAGAAGAACCCTTTTCATATGGAACAACGTGAAATCCCAGAAGCTTCCGAAGAATATTCAAGTGCTCGTTAGGAAAAATAGATGAATGAATAGATAAAAAAGGAAATAGATAAATGAATAGATAAAAATGTATTCAGTCCCTCTCCCTCTCGGTGTAAGATTTACTTATTATCCTGTGGATTGATTCCTGGTTTCATTCAATAGCCATGTTTCTTCTGGGTGGTGAAAGGGGTGGTTTCTCTCTCTCTCTCTCTCTCTCTCTCTCTCTCTCTCTCTCTCTCTCTCTCTCTCTCTCTCTCTCTCTCTCTCTCCCTGTTGTCTGAAGTATCCATTCTTTGGAGAGACAGCCTTAGTACTGTTGTACCATAGTACTTCGTACCATGGCACTGTAATACTTAGTACTATGGTGCTGTAGTACTTAGAACTATGGTACCATAGTATTTAGTACTTAGTACTATGGTACCATAGTACTTAGTATTATGGTACCATAGTATTTAGTACTTCATACTATGGTACCATAGTATTTAGTACTAAGTACTTAGTACTATGGTACTATACTACTTAGTAATATGGTACCATAGTATTAATTACTTAGTACTATGGTACCGTAGTTAAGTATATCTTAGTTTAACCAGACCACTGAGCTGATTAACAGCTCTCCTAGAGAGGGCTGGCCCGAAGGATTAGACTTATTTTACGCGGCTAAGAACCAACTGGTTACCTAGCAACGGGACCTACAGCTTATTGTGGAATCTGAACCACATTATACCGAGAAATGAATTTCTATCACCAGAAATAAATACCTCTAATTCTTCATTGGCCGGTCGGAGATTCGAACTCGGCCAGCAGAGTGCTAGCTAAGAACAGAACCCATTCGCCCAACGAGGAACTATGGTACCATAGTACTTAGTATCACGGTACCATAGTATTCGGTACTTACTACTATGGTACCATAGTATTTAGTACTTAGTACTATGGTACCATAGTATTTAGTACTTAGTACTATGGTACCATAGTATATAGTGCTTAGTACTATGGTACCATGGTACTATGGTACCATGGTACTTAGTACTATGGTACCATAGTGTATAGTACTTAGTACTATGGTACCATAGTATATAGTACTTAGTGCTATGGTACCATAGAATTTAGTACTTGGTACTATGGTACCATAGTATTTAATACTTAGTACTATGCAACAGTACTTAGTACTATGGTATCATAGTGTATAGTACTTAGTACTATGGTACCATAGTACTTAGTAGTATGGTACCACAGTACTTAGTACTATGGTACCATAGTGTTTAGTACTTAGCACTATGGTACCATAGTGTTTAGTACTTAGTACTATGGTGCTGAAGTACTCAGTACAATGGTACCTTAGTACTCAGTACTCAAACTATTATTATTATTATCATATTTTTTACTATTATTATTGTCTTATATTATTATTATTATTATTATTATTATTATTATTATTATTATTATTATTATTATTATTATTATTATTATTGATGTTGCTGTTATTTATTTTTATTATTATTATTACTTGACCCAATGTCACAGAAAAATGACCTTGCTTTTCTTGCAAAAGCAATAAGTTGACCTAAGCACTCCAAGCATTGTGGTCAAGGCCTCCTAAGCAGGAGTTGCTCTTGGAGCTAAGCAGTGTCTTTGCATACAGTTGCTATATGTTAACTAAACAGTGATGTACACTTACTAAACACTTACATTCACAATACACTTACACTCACTAAACACTAACACTCACTATACACTCACGCTTACTATACACTCACACTCACTATACACTCACACTCACTAAACACTCAAAACTCACTGAATGCTAAACACTCACACTCACTAAACATGCACCCTTACTATATACTCATACTAAACACATACCCTTACTACAGTATATACTCACACTCACTAAACACACATCCTTACTATACACTCATACTAAACACACGCCCATACTATACACTCATACTAAACACATACCCTTACTATACACCCTTACTATACACTGACGCTCACTAAACACACACCCTTACTGTACACTCGCTCACTAAACGCACACCCTTACTATACCCTCATACTAAACACTCACCCTTACTGTATGCTCACACTCACCAAACACTCACACTTACTATACACTCACACTTAATAACACTAAACACTCACTGAATACTCATCACTCACTAGGCACTCACAATACACTAAACACTCACTAAATACTCACTGTACCCCAAACACTCAGTAAACATTCACTAAACACTCAATCCTAAACACTCATTAAACACTAAACTCACTAAGCATTCACTTAGCACTCATTAAACACTAAATTCACTAAGCATTCACTAAGCGCTCACCATGCACTAAACATTCACTATGTACTCACTATACACTAAACACTCACTATACATTCACTAAGAAGCACTCACTATACACTAAACACTCACTAAGCCCTAAATGCTCATTAAACCCCTAAACACTCATTAAACACTAAACAGTTAATGAACATTCACTAACCACTCATTAAACATTCACTAAACACTCACACACTAAACATTCACTAAACACTAACATTCTCAAGACATTTACTAAACAATCACTAAACATTCACTGAATACTTACTGAACATTCGCTATACACTAACATTCACTAAACCCTAAACACTCACTAAACATTCACTGTACACTAATATTCACTAAACCCCAAACACCCACTAAACATTCACTATACACTAATATTCACTAAACCTTAAACACACTCTAAACATTCACTGAATACTTACTAAACATTCACCAAACATTAACATTCAATAAACCCTAAACACTCACTAAACATTCACTGAATACTTACTAAACATTCACTATACACTAACATTTACTATACCCTAAACACCCACTAAACATTCACTATACACTAATATTTACTAAACCCTAAACACCCACTAAACATTCACTATACATTAACATTCACTAAACCCTAGACACAACTAAACATTCACTGAATACTTACTAAACATTCACTAAACACTAACATTCAATAAACCCTAAACACCCACTAAACATTCACTGAATACTTACTAAACATTCACCATACACTAACATTCACAAAACCTAAACATTCACTAAACATTAACATTCACTAAACCCTAAACACTCACTAAACATTCACTAAACGCTAAACACTCACTAAAAATCCACTGAATGCTGACACACTAAACATTCAATGATACTAATATCCACAAAACATTCACTAAACACTAACTAAACATTCACTAACATTCACTAAACGCTAAACTAAACATTTACTAAACAGATCTGAAAAATAATATAAAATTAACAGAGGAGGAATAATAATAATAATAATAATAATAATAATAATAATAATAATAATAATAATAATAATAATAATGTGATTGATTGTTATGTAATGAAAAACTTTGATGTTATTAAAAGTGATTTAGTCAATTAATTAATAATATAATAATCTAATAATTAAAAAATTAATAATTATTAATTAAATAAATAATTAATAATAATTAATTACAAAGGTTTACAAATCTGTCAATTATACCTTTAATGAGAAACTGGCAGCCATTTTTAAGGTGTTATTTAATTATTTAATTAATTAGTTATTTACTTGTTATTTGTTTTGTAATTATATAATTAATGTTATTTAATTATTTCATTAAATATTTATTTAATTGTTATTTTATTGTTTTCTTTGTTTACAGAGCAAGTTAGGTTGGCATGTGTTCATGTCTTGTGAATATGTTCAGTTATTATGATTATTATTATTATATTATTATTATTATTATTATTATTATTATTATTATTATTATTATTATTATTCCTCTATTGATTTTTATATTATTTTTCAGGTCTTCTCCCATGCCCACACCCTACTTCGACCACAAGCACCATAATGGAGGCTGAACATGACCCCAGATTCGGCAGATTTTAAAGCACGAGGAACCCACCAGTACCCCAAATTCACAGTTAAATGGCCCTCTTGCCTCCTCGCCCGACAACCCACCCTATCATGACCCTCTTCTTAAAAGCCAGACATCCTCTTAAGGATTAGTTTCCCATGTCCTGGTTCCTGTCGACTCTTCTGTCCTCTACCTCTTCGGTAAGCAACCTGTAATGGACAGGGTACAAGTAGTTGCTTGTTCATGTCTTGATTTATCCACCTGACTTGTCGTTATCAAAAGTCCCTCTTCCTCCCCATTCCTGTCTTTACCCCTTCCCTTCCTAATCGTTCTTCTTCAACACCTCCCCAAGCACTCACATTCCATTCTATCTCTTCTTCCCCATTTATCCTACTTCCGACAATAATTACTGTACGTCCCCGTCGACTATAAGACCATGTTGCCATTCATACCTCTAGCCAGTTACAGTCCTCACAACACCACCTACCACTCTACCCATAAACCAAACCTCTTTTCTCATCCTCCTCGCTTTATTTTCCTAATTAATTTACCTCCTTTCCTCTCTTATCTCAACCAGTTTCTTTTTCATTAGACAGAGGGCTCATCCCAGGGTCTTGTGGTGTCCTTGTCCTTTTAAATACCATAGTCGTATTTTTTTTGCAGGTAGAATTATCTCTAGTATTCTTCTTTCCGTCACCAATATATTCTTGTCTTCAGTCGTCCAAATTGCCACCTTTATTTCAGATGCATCTACAATTTATTGTGACCTACGAGGAACTTCTCCAAAGTTCCAGAGGTCCTGTGGACTGTGGAACAGTCCAAAGGATGTCATGCAATTGGAACTTTAGAAGTTCAAGCGAGGATGCAATGCGTTACTACCCTAATGCTATTCTCCTGGTATTTTAATACATTTTTATCTATTTATTCATTCCTTTGACTGTACCTCCACTCGCATTCTCTCTCTCTTCCATCTTACTTTCCTCAACCTTCTCCTGACAAGAGTTTCATAGGGCTTCAAATGCGAATGGTTTCCTCTTCCTGTTACGCTTCTCAACCCTTTTTATTCTCCTCAGTTTCCCTTTCTTCCTCGAATGACCTCATTATAGATCCCAGCACTTGGCCCTTGGCCCAGATTTTATATAGTATTCCATTCCATTCCAACAAGGAATCCTCTCCAGGGGCTGTAGGAATACAGCTGTACTCTTTCTGTTTGCTAAATGTCCTTCCTCTGTTGGTCTACCTACCAGGGTCTTAAGGTCTTCGCCAGTCTTGCATTTTGCAAGATGGTTGGTTGCAATATCGACACATTCAGAGGATGTCCATCAAAGAGGTCTTCGTTAGCCTTGCATTTTGCAAGATGGCTGGCTGCAATATCGACACATTCAGAGGATGTCTGTCAAAGAGGTCTTCGCCAGTCTTGCATCTTGCAAGATGGCTGGTTGCAATATCGACACAGTTAGTCTTGCATTTTGCAAGATGACTGGCTGCAATATCGACACATTCAGAGGACCTCCATCAAAGAGGTCTTCGCCAGTCTTGCATTTTGCAAGATGGCTGGTTGCAATATCGACACAGTTAGAGGACCTCCGTCAAAGAGAATCGTGTTGTTGCATTAGTCCCTTTTGTATGGATATGTTTAGAGTTATCTTACGTTGTCCCTTTTTGACCAGACTGGAACCTTTTCGCTGTATCTGTCTGCATCTCTCCTCCACTCTGTGCTCTGAAACCTTTATCAAGTGGCTACGTCAACTTTTGCCATTTTATTTACAATATTCCAAGTATTCACGATTGATCTTTCCAAGCTGATGGGCACTTTCTCTGAAATAAACTGCAACAGGTTTGTACCCTCAGTCGCCATCTTCTTGACCAAATGTTTTCCCGCGGTAATTACTTTTCAGAGACATCACAGGGACGGCAGAACCTCACTAAAGTATCTTTAGGCCTCAGAAGTCAGTTTGAGTCTACCTTGAGGAACATGTTGGTCCTGCCTGCTGAAGAAGAAGCCTGACCCCTTCCATTCCCTGGACTGCACCTCTGTTCATATCCTCTCTCATCAATCTTACTTTCCTCAATTCTCTCCTGCAGAAGGTGTTCCTCTTGTTACACCTTTCAAACCTCTTCACTCTCGGTTTTCCTAGGAGCACTGAATGACCTTGTATGTCCCAGTACTTGGCCTTTGGCCTAATTTTACATTCCATTCCATTCCATAGGCAGCTTCAAGAAGGCACAGTTTTTACTGCTCCACACATACAAACGTGGAAGTCTTTCTCCAAGAAGTCACACGACTTCAGCCTTCCTTCAAGAAATGATGGCAGGTTTTTCAACCACTGGGCATATTAAGCCTGTCATCTCAGTCTGATAGACACAATGATAGGCATAATGTGATTGATAAGTTTTATATGAAAAACTTGTTTTATGTTATAAAAACGTTAGTTTTAGTCTTAAGTAAATCTCAGGGTTTCTACTTTGAATAAGATTTCAGTGTGTTAACCTGAGAATTAGGACTTCTGGTGCAGGTTCTTGTTAATTCATTTAATGATTCATTTTCATCTTGCAAGGAAACTGCAATTTGTACAAAAATGGTCTATTGATTCCATATATATTATCTTTCTGGTTTGTTATCTTATGTCTTGGGTGACATTGCCCCAGTCCTTTGCTGGGCTCATGTAACGATACACAAATACTCAGTTTCTGGTCAGTGTTTGTACTTGTGTACAGACACCACCCTACTCACAAACATTCAGAGGTACAAACAAACAGGATCTCCAATTAAAATTGTTTTCAGAGCGCCCCCCCCCCCCCCCCCCTTTGCCACCCGTAAATCAGTAAGTTCAGATTTTGTATAGCGTGCCTGTTCTGTTCATACAGTGTGTTGTGTTTTAGGATAAAAAAACGTACAGTACTTTATTGATTTTGCAACGTACTGTACTTGTGTAGGCATGAATAGTACAGTAACCAGTTTAGAAACAATTCGAAATACAAACGTCCGTCCGGAACGTAACTCGTTTGTGAGTAGGGCGGCGTCTGTGTTGTTCTCTGCTAAGAGTGATAGTTTCTATGAGGTTTCCTGCTATGTTTCAGCTTATAATCAGTATTATCATAGAGGAAAGACACTGTCAGCTCTTCTTGTTGTGCGTGACTTTGACACGTCAAGATGGATGTGGCATCTTCTTATTCGTTAGGGAGTTCAATCCCTGTCGAACTTCTCCAAAGTCCCAGAGGTCCTTTATTCCTCACACCACTGGACTGTGGAACAGGCTCCCTACTGAGGATGTCATGCAGTTGGAACTTCAAAAGTTCAGGCGAAGAGGCAGTGCATTGCTACCCTAATGCTATTCTCCTTGCACTATAATACATTTTTATCTACTTATTAATTTATTAATTTTTTCTTTTTAATAAGTGAGATCTTTTCATTCAGTACTTCTCATTACCTTCTCTTCCTAATGAGCACCTTCATATTCTTTGGAAGCTTCTTGAATTTCAAGTCAGTGGACCCTTTGGTGGGTTTGTTCCGTATGAATAGGGTTCTTCATCTTCTGAATAACAATAATAATAATAATAATAATAATAATCTAGTTAGTAGAGGTGTTCTCATTCAGCTGATTTGATATATTCCATTTTTTTCAGGTCCTTTACAATAAGAAAATGTCCAAGAAGGAATAGAAGATGCAGTCAGAAATCACCTTACGGATCCCCAGCGGACATGGAATCATATTACGTAAGTGCCGCCACTATTCCTAATTCTGACACCATTGTCAAATAGGTGGTGGACCTATTCCCCCCAAAAAACAGAAGCCCCAAATGAAGCTGGAATGTCGTAAATGGGAACCCATTTGTCGAGTTTTTCGACTCAACAGAAACAGTTCTGCTGATGTAAGACGTCTGATGACGTCACATGAAAGGTCTAATGTTTCTTATTTATGTTTCTTTGATTCCACTGTTATTAATTGGAACTGAGATAGCTTATACCTCTAGCTAACTTAGACTAGGAAATTAGCCTTTAGGTCTGTCCTAGAGACCATTTATTGCTCTTATCTCTGAGCAGCCTGATTTAGGCTTTACGGCGTGATTGTAGTTGTCGAGCATCTCATTTCCTATTTGATCTGTTGATCGCTTCTAGGCTAGTCAGCCAACATTGTAGGCCTCACGTGGAAACATAGAGTATTCTACTAGTTTAGGCCTAAGTGCGTCTTGTTAGACTAATACCTGTGCGACTATTTACCGGCCCCAAGGGGGAGGGGGCCACGGTAGGTTTCAATCCATTGTTTACTTTGCCGAATCAAACCTTTCTGTTGTAGCGAACCTACAGCAAATGGTCATATTTATTAATTTATGTTTATGAATAATCTTGTATTGTCTACTGTAACGGGTGGGATTCTTGCTGTTGGAAGTATTGGTGGTAGTAGGCTTAGTCTAGATGTTAACAAAACAAGTTTATACATTATTTCATGTCTACACGCATCATACTTTGTGGTTCATTGCATTCTTTCAGGAAGCGTTGTTGGCATTTCCTGAAAGATAGATGTTCAGGCAGATTTGCCTCCCTTCATATAGCCTATAGTATTGTAAGGTATGTGAAACGGACATTTGTTGATTTGTTACAGACCCTTTCTAGTTACCTAATGGAAGTATTACCCTCCGTGTTATCCGGGAAATATTTTAATCATTTGTTTTATTGTGTAGTCTGAATTGACCAACTTTCCTCCACATCATTTATCGCTTCTGCTACTTTTCAGAGAGTTCCTGGACTCCTTTTTGACTGGTGGTATTTCAGGGTTCCTTTTTGGTGTTACTGGAAAGATGAAGGTCCTTAGAAAGGTTTTGGTAGATGGGGAGGTCGGCCATTACAGTGGTCTTGTACATTATAGACAAACGTTATCGTATACAGATGGAAAAAGCTTCTAGATTTATCAGATATTGATAGAATAAGCTTCTAAATTCTGTACTGGAATTCTCTTGTTCATTTGCTGTAGAATTCTGGAAGGTCTTGACTTTGATGCCGTTGTTCCAGCACAGTGATTTTCAAGTCTAAAAGTCTTTGATATTATTAAAAAGCGTCGCGAACCATTGCCCTTGTATTTGTAAGGTCGTTTCTGTACCTACTTTATGCGTTACGTTATTTCTGGGTAATTATTATCATTACTGATATACTTTTCTGTTCCCATTTCATATCCTGTGTTGTATTTGCGGCAAATTTCGGCTTGAAAAGCGAAAACCGCAATTTTACATTGACGTACCTTGTGACTTATATGGTACCCTTTCGTTATCATTTCCTAATTATCGGTGTTGTTGTTTAAACATTTTTTATTTGATTTCTCGTCTGCCTCTGTTGAGGTGGACCTTCTGCTATCAGAATTGGTATCACTATTGCTATCAGAAGTGGTATCATAATTGATATAACTTCTGCTATCAGAATTGGTATCACTATTGCTATCAGAAGTGGTATCATTATTGCTATCAGAAGTGGTATATATCATAATTGATATCACTTCTGCTATCAGAATTGGTATCATTATTGCTATCAGAATTGGTGTCAGGATTGGTATCACTATTGCTATCAGAATTGGTATCACTCTAGCTGTCAGAATTGGTATCACTTGCTGTCAGGATTGGTATCACTATTGCTATCAGAATTGGTATCACTATTGCTATCAGAATTGGTATCACTATTGCTGTCAGAATTGGTATCACTATTGCTATCAGAATTGATATAATTGGTATCACTTTGCTATCAGAATTGGTGTCACTCCAGCTATCAGAATTGGTATCACTCCAGTTATCAGAATTGGTATCAGGACTGGTATCACTATTGCTATCAGAATTGGTATCATAATTGGTATCACTTCTGCTATCAGAATTGGTATCACTACAGCTATCAAAATTGGTATCAGGACTGGTATCACTATTGCTATCAGAATTGGTATCACTACAGCTATCAAAATTGGTATCAGGACTGGTATCACTATTGCTATCAAAATTGATATCACTATGCTATCAGAATTGGTATCATAATCGGTATAACTTCTGCTTTCAGAATTGCTATCACTATTGCTATCAGAATTGGTATCCGGATTGGTATCACTATTGCTATCAGAATTGGTATCAGGATTGGTATCACTATTGCTATCAGAATTGGTATAACTCCAGCTATCATAATTGGTATCAGGATTGGTATCACTATTGCCATCAGAATTGGTATCACTGTTGCTATCAGAATTGGTGTCAGGATTGGTATCACTACTGCTATCAGAAATGGTATCACTATTGCTATCATAATTGGTATCAGGACTGGTATCACAGTTGCTATCAGGATTGGTGTCACTTCCACTATCAGAATTGGTATAACTTCTGCTATCAGAATTGGTATCATTATTGGTATCAGAATTTGGTATCATAATTGATATCACTTCTGCTATCAGAATTAGTATTGCTATTGCTATCAGAATTGGTATAATAATTGGTATCACTATTGCTATCAGAATTGGTATAATAATTGGTATCACTTCTGCTATCAGAATTGGTGTCACTATTGCTATCAGAATTGGTATCATTATTGCTATCAGAATTGGTATCAGGACTGGTATCACTATTGCTATCAGAATTGATATCAGGACTGGTATCACTATTGCTATCAGAATTGGTATCACTATTGCTATCAGAATTGGTATCACTATTGCTATCAGAATTGGTATCAGGATTGGTATCACTATTGCTATCAGAATTGGTATCACTGTTGCTATCAGAATTGGTATCAGGACTGGTATCACTATTGCTATCAGAATTGGTATCATTATTGCTATCAGAATTGGTATCATAATTGGTATCTATTGCTATCAGAATTGGTATAATAATTGGTATCACTTCTGCTATCAGAATTGGTATCACTATTGCTATCAGAATTGGTATCATTATTGCTATCAGAATTGGTATCACTTCTGCTCTCAGAATTGGTATAATAATTGGTATCACTTCTGCTATCAGAATTGGTATCACTCCAGTTATCAGAATTGGTATCAGGACTGGCATCACTATTGCTATCAGAATTGGTATCAGAATTGCTATCATAATTGGTATCACTTCTGCTATCGGAATTGGTATCACTATTGCTATGCGAATTGGTATCAGGATTGGTATCAGTATCACTATTGCTATCAGAATTGGTATAACTCCAGCTATCATAATTGGTATCAGGATTGGTATCACTCCAGCTATCATAATTGGTATCAGGATTGGTATCACTATTGCTATCAGAATTGGTATCACTTCTGCTATCAGAATTGGTATCACTATTGCTATCAGAATTGCTATCACCATTGCTATCATAATTGGTATCAGGACTGGTATCACAATTGCCATGAGAATAGAATTGGTATCAGGATTGGTATCACTTCCGCTATCAGAATTGGTATCACTTCCGCTATCAGATTTGGTGTCACTTCCGCTATCAGAATTGGTATCGATTCCATTATCAGAATTGGTATCACTTCCACTATCAGAATTGGCATCACTTCCACTATCGGAGTGTGTATCACTTCCACTACCAGAATTGGCATCACTTCCGCTATCAGAATTGGCATCACTTCCGCTATCAGAATTGGGATCAGGATTAGTAACACATCATGTTTCATCTTCTGAATAATAATAGTAATAATAATTAGGTTTTGGTGTTTGCGAAGGAAGTCGTTTCTTTTCGAATAACTTCTATACTTTTTCGGGTATCGTTTCTGCTCCTTTTAGTAGGACGGGTATTGGTCTGCTTTTCACCTGAGGGTATTTCAGTATTCCGGGATTACTGGAACATCGAATGCCCCTTGGAAATGTTTGGGCATTACTGTATACTGCCATTTTATTAGCCTTCCTGTACATTGCAGACCAACATTATTACGTAAAGATAGAAAGAGGAATAACAGAAAGCAATAAATATAACCAAAGGGGAATTAGAGATTGCTTGGAGAAGCATTGACTTCTGGGAAATCGCACGGCAGAACGGAGGGTCGTTTTTATCTCCGTAAAAGTACCTGGGGTTGCCCAGCCTGGAAGCTTTCACTGAAAAAAAATGCAATTTATAAATAATGGGATCTGAGTGCCCAATCAGCAATCAGTTTATTGCATTTTGAATGTCTGTAAATTCTCAACTTTCTGTATACAGTTTGGGTACTTCTGTAGACTGTAATCTGTTCTGTGGATTATCCCCTTGACCTTCAATTATTTGTCCTCTTGCTTCAACCTTTTCCAGCCCAAACTCTTTATCGTGACCTTGTTCTAATTGTGACCTCTGGTTTATCGACACTTCGACCAATCCCTGCCATTGCCTGGAAGCATGACTCAGTGATCTGAAACTTGTACCTCTATTAAATAGATTGCCAAACAAAGAATCATCCCTGCCAAGTCAGGTCAGTTCAGGTCACATCGGCCATTGGTTACAAGCTTCAGTCTCTAATATATCTTAGATATTCACTAAGTTGTTCTTGTGTTTGTTGAATGCATTATTTTCCTCTTGCGTGACCTTGAAAGGTGATGCCCAAGGTTGAATTATTTGGCGTTTTTATTTTGTAGTCTCTCAGAAAATTGAAAGGGCCTTCTCCCAAAAATTTGTCAGACTCCATCTTTTCGTTTTTCAGTTTTAAATCCATTTTTGTTTGTAATTTTATCCTGAGTGCTCTCTGTATTTACACAATTTCTTTGTTGCAGATATTCCGATTGTGCCGTTGGCGACCGGTATGACGTTATTGCATGGCTAAGGTCAAGCTGCGAAGGTCTTCCAGTGGTTTGCTCATCGTCAACTCTAAATCGACCCGTTATCGTTGCGTAGAGGTTCTTATGGTCTAATTATTAAGCCACTTTTAACAAACCCTTGAAGTTAATCGTACTTAATGAAGATAGTGAGGTCACGTGATGGTGCGATAGTCACTGTAACCTCACTAGGTGGAGTACCAGCATCTAGATTCCATCTAGAATTCTAGAAATCTCTCATTCATTTGTCTGTTAAACTCTGAAATGGTCTTTTTGTATAAGTCTGAGATGGTCTTATTGCATATGTTGCCGTTTCCAATGCAGGACCTTTTTCAAGTTCAAATTGTCTGTGAAACTTAATTTAAGTGCAATTGGCCTTGTAATTTTGTATTTTTAAAGTGTTTTTGTAAGTGCTGTGTACTGTAATTTTTTAATAATTATTATGGGTATTTTTGTACGTTTCCGTGTTCCCATTATTTTAGTGTATGGAAAGTTGCTTTTGCAAGTCAGTGATTGATGTTCGCTTGTTATAAATTGTTGCAATTGTAAGAATTGAGTTTTCAACTCAATGCCCAGTTGGCATATCTTTATAAAGCCTTGTGATAAGTTGCAACTTTAGTTATGCAAAATTATATAGCTGATGAAAATTGTACTTTGTAATTGTCAATCAATCATGTTGGAATGTTGTCAAATGTTGATTCATTTTTGCCTTCATTAAAAACTGGTTTCGATCTGAATCAGGTTAATTTTAATGGTTCTTAATATATATATTGTCAGACCTTTACCATTTGTCTTTAATAATTTCTCCATCTATAATTATTTCTATAATTATTCTATGTAAAGCAAAGAATCTAAAAGGAAAATTCAATTTAGCATTTTATTACTGACAATTGTCTCATTAAGAGTTATGACATACTGCAGTTCCAATTAGCACTTGGACACATTTTAAGTCCAGGATAATGTGACAAATTTCATTGCAAGTTATGTCTGTGTGTCACTTAAGTGTGACGGATATAACCGAGGCCACTTGCACTTTTAAAGTGTAATTGTATGGTTTCAAGACTTGTCAGCAAACTATAAAGTATATATATACCATTTTACCTTTTAAAGTCATTGAGTGCTTGGTACATTTGTGTAGACATCTGTATTCATAATCATTGAACACTCAAGGTGTGTTGATTTACCAGGGGTGTAAGTATATCTACTCCTTACACACAAACCTTGACCACAAATATGAATAAACTTACTATGTTGCTTTGAAAAACACTTTCTTCATATATAGTACAGTTATAGGGGATAGCTGTATACTGTTCAGAGCTAAAATGTCAAAATTCCAAAGAATAGTTTTACACTCCACCAAAATTGAAGGTTTACTCAACAGGTTTTGAGCTATGCATGCGGAAACTTAGTTTTGATAAACTGCTAATATTTCACTTTCTGCAATACATGGGCCAATGAGCAAGGTGATTCAGACTTCTGTATTCAACTTCAGCAAAGATAAAGTCTTTTTCCATCAACCTGTCACCTTTTTATTACACCTTTGTGAAAAGGTTTACAAGTAAACTAATCACTTGGGCCATACAATGTTTAATCACTAAAGGATCTCATCATTGACCTTTTAATCCTGTGGTAGATTTGTTTTCAGTTTGACAGATGAGTCATTGGACGAGAAATTGGTAAGAACCAAGGGTTTAAAAATAGAAGCAGTTTTGAATAACTTATTTATTGTAATAAAGTTAAAGTTGTTTCAAATATAATACATGTAATGTAATACAGTTCTAGATATCTCAGTCTCCTTTGAAAACAGCTTTGTAACAATACCAAAAAAAATTGCAATAAATTCAGAATGTTGGGAAATAGTTCCTTTAAAAATAGTTTGGTAACACTTCAAACAGCAAAAGATTAAAGTACTAGAAGCAATTACAAAATTCTCTAAAGATTGTTGGGTTGTACACAAGCAGGTGAGATTCACAACAATCTATAAAAGTTCCCTTCAATAATTGCATTATAGAAAAATCTAAAATTCCTGATAAGAGAACACAGGTGAAAGCTTCAAATCACAATAATAGGGACCAGTTACTGAAATATTCAGGACCCAGCCATAAAAGATGTTTTACCATGAGACTGGCATTTAACTAGACAGTTAACTAGGCATTTAACCAAACAATTGCTTCCAAACAATTTGAAAACAAAAAAAGAACACTTTCTAAATACACATTAAGTCAAACATTAAATGGCTACACAGCAACAACAGAAAAAGTGAAAAACTAAACCCAGTTAATTACATCAAGGTGAGGTGTACAATAGTACAATTTACGCTTTATAGAAAGTCCCACAAACCCTTAAAATTCCTTAAGTGTGGCAGCCTTAAAATAAAGTTCCTTAAATAATGAAAACCTTATTAGTTCATAATTCCACCTGTACTAGTGAGTATTAATATCAAGCAGACATCAGCCACATTCCACCAGCACAGCCAAGCTTCAATTCTTCCCACAGCAGCCAAAGAGAGAAGTCAGCTATGCACAGCACTTGAAACAGCAGATATCAGTACAGCAACACTCCAAAGCACAGCAGAAACCAGTCTTGTCACAGAGCTTCCATGAAACAGCAGAAATTGAGCTTCCAAGAGCTTGAACTTCCAGAGGGTAAGATGGCTTCTACCAGAGGACCCAGGCAGCAATCACAGGAGAACCGATTTCCTTAAATTTGTGGGTCCTTCTCTTCGCCTCTGAATAGTGGTCCCAAGGGCTGTGAAAAAGAATGGAGGAAGCTTTATAAAGCTGAGTTCCATCATCACACCACTAGGTGGCGGGCTGGTCACAAGTGGGCCCCCTCTTACCCTAAATTTAAGCAAAAAAAAAAAAAAAATGTCAGATTAAATCTAATTATTTTTAATGATAATTATTGCTTAAGTTAAAATTAAAGTCAATTCGTGGGTCAGTCATGAAATATATGAATATATATACTTTAAATTTTCCCATAAAAACAATTAGCATTTATTTGCTGCCTAAAATCCCTTTGCATTGATTTACAATTATCTTAAGAAGCCATTTACAATATGTCTTTTATGCCAAATGACCTCTATATCATATTCACATATATACAAATATCCCTTTTAATTAACTAGTTCATAAATAAAGCTAAAGCTTCAGTTAAAGTCATTTTAAAGCCCATTGCCTTCTAATTCATTAACATGAACCTAAAAATAGATCAATTTAAAGGCCATTTAATGCAAAAAACCGGTTTCTTCCCAGCTGTCAAAATTGACCTTGAAAATGGAATTGACCTTGAAAAAGTAAGGCTGTAGTGAATAGTGATTCAAAAAATGATCAAATTTATATTTGTAATTTGTCAATAAATACGTAATTTATTCCATAAAATTTAATAAAATTCATATAATTAATTAATTTAAGCTTTAATTTCTGATTATATCGCCATTATAATTATCATAGATGGTTTTTTATATATGAGACATGACCGAAATATTAGGAAAAGCGCCAAATCTTGGGTGTCTAATGACACCTGCTGGAGCCTCCATAGAATAGGTTGAACATGTCGGCTATGAAACTGTAGTGACTCAAAGAATAATCGAAATAATATTTATACTTTGTCGATAAAAGTGTAATTTTTATTCATAAAATAAAATATAAAATAATTTATATGATATTTTATCTTTTAAATACTAATTATATTATCATTATAACTATTAAAAATGTCTGATACTTAAGAAGCATTATCAAAATGTTACGAAAACGCAATTAAAGTTGAAAAACAGAGTCAAAATAGGCAATTTAACCAATATTATCATGTTAAAATCCACGAAATCCAATTATATAACAACTTTAATGTATATTCCATCGTTGTGGGGGGAAATATCCCAATTAAGCGCCAGAAAAAGGCAAAAAATAACGATAAATAAACGCGACGCCGTGACGTCATCAAGAGGCCTTGGATGGAAGAAGGTAAACAAAAGCCTTTTCACGTCTTAAAACGGCTTAATTCACCCCAATTAAGCAGGTAATTATCCCGTAACTCAACACCCAGACTTTCTTTCAGTCATTAGGGACAGTTTTGCATAGGAATCTTTTGAATTATGTGTTAAATTGAGCTTAAATCGGCGAGATTTGGGTCGACCTGAGTGGCCTGGCCTGTGCCATGTGGCATATCCCATGACTCGAGGCCGGTCGTTTATTTAATGATCTAATCCTAATTAAGTCATTATCGTCATCCTAGGATGGTCTTTTTAATGTAGGATGGCTTGATTAGGGTAGGATACTTGCTAATTAACATTTAAAGTCGTGTTATGTCTGTGTAGTGATTTGAGCCTTAATTAGACATTAATTAATGGCTATTTGTTTAATGGCTGTTTGGGGGTACGCCCGACCTGCTCTGACCTGACCTGACCTTGGACACTGCGGCTGTGCCCTGACCTGACTGAGAGGAGCTTGGCTGTAAAATTACTGTAGAAGGCGTTTCGGATTTTTTACGACCTGACCTTGACCTGACCTGACCTTGGACGCTGTGCCATCACTCGGTTGTAACCTCTCGGCTGCATAATACCCCATCGTGTCTGTGGCCGCAGGCGTAGAATCGGCCCAAAGGCCATTGAAGGTGTTGACTGCAGAGCAGGGGCTTTGAAGCCTAACCCAAAGTACGGGCACTCCCCGGGTTATGACATTCTGAGGTTACGAGGTTCCAAGGTTACGACGTTCCGAGGTTAAGACATTCCGAGGTTACGAGGTTCCAAGGTTACGACGTTCCGAGGTTAAGACATTCCGAGGTTACGACATTCCGAGGTTATGACGTTCCGAGGTTACGATGTTCTGAGGTTACGATGTTCCGAGGTTTCGATGTTCTGAGGTTTCGATGTTCTGAGGTTACGACGTTCCGAGGTTACGACGTTCCGAGGTTACAACGTTCCGAGGTTATGGCGTTCTGAGGTTTCGACGTTCCGAGGTTCGACGTTCCGAGGTTTCGACGTTCCGAGGTTCGACGTTCCGAGGTTACGACGTTCCGGGGTTTCGACATTCCAAGGTTTCGACGTTCCAAGGTTTCGACGTTCCAAGGTTACGACGTTCCAAGGTCACGACGTTCCGAGGTTTCGACGTTCCGAGTTTACGACACTTTTCAAATATATTCACCAGAAATTATTACCCGGTTTACGATGCATATTCTGGGGTTACGACGCCGATCCAAAGGAAGAAATTTGGCTACAAAATGGCAGAATAATAAAAATGTGGAGGTTTTTTTTTATGAAAACCTCAATAAAAATGGAGTTTGCATTGTTTTCAATGCACCCAAAGCATTAGAAGTAAGATTTTCTTTAAGGCTGCTCATCACACATACAATGGTTGCAATACGCACCCCAAAGTAGATGTAAGTTTTGCATATTACCTGCCCGTAACATTAAACCCGAGGGTGTAGCTTCACAGCCCAGATCAGTCTTAACACCCAAGTGTATATTGAACACAGCTCTTCAGATTCATATACACCTTAGAGCTGTGTATTCAATGTATGCTCAGTAGGAGTATTAAGAGATGTCTCGGTTGCAAGGTCATACCCTCGGTTTTAATGTTACGGCAGGGCAATATAGGCAACGTACAGCTGCTTTGACGTGCATATGGCAACAGCTGTGTCCTAACTGCACCCCTGGCTAGTTTGATTAGCAGTTTTAAAACTGTATATGTAAAGTGCCGTCAGTATTGCCATAAGCACGTCAACTATTTCCTGTATCAGTCTTTGAAAATAGGGTATCGTTTTGTGACCCTTGTAAGTTACAGTACAGTATTTTGTACAGAGGAAGTGCTGTAAAATCACAGCATTTATTTCTGTATTTGCTTGGTCAGTTTTTTCAAGGACTTCATAATTCTCACATTATTACATTTTTATTTCTTTTGATCTCAGAAATTTGAACATTTCTTGTTTTTCCTTCTGTCGTAAATGATTACGGTTTGAATTGGCTTTTATTTTTTACATATTGCCCCTTCCTGAGCGGTATGCAAATTAAGTACAATGTACCGACATCTCTTGTACTCTTTTCAGAAAGGAATACAGTAATGTCTTCTTCTACAAACAATTTTGACAATTTCTTTCATCATTAAGGGAACATTTAGAGGGGACATATTCTGACTTTGCTTTCCTCAACCTAACCTAACAGAGGTTGAGAATCTTTGCAAGGGATACGAGACGCATTGCTGGAAAAAATGAGAACCAGTTGGAGAATATTTTAGATTGCAAAGTTAAAAGGCAGTGGTTTGTGTGCTTTGACAACTGAGTTTGATTTTCCAAAGAATAATTGACATTTTTTAGCTAAAAAGAAGGTTTTATGTTTGAAAATGTTTCTGGAATAATGTATAGTACGTTAATGGTTTTAATGATTTATATTTTTATTTATTTCATGATTTATATTTTTATTTATTAGTTTAATCGTTTATCTTCTGTATTTTCCAACAACTGATCTCTTCGTTCTGTATTTCCTATTACCTTCTGTAACCTCTCTCAAACGAACGCTGTAATATTTTTGGAAGCTTCTTGAATTCCACAATTCACATAGTATTTTAATCATTTATTTAATCATTTATATTTTTATTTATTAATTTAATCATTTATCTTTTATAGTTTGTATTTCCTATTACCTTCTGTGACCTCTCTCAAGTGAACGCTGTAATTTATTTTGGAAGCTTCTTTTAATTTCAATCAGTGGCCCCTTTTGTGGGCTTGCTCCTCATGATTAGGGGTCAATCTTGTTAATAAAAATAAGAGATGTGTTTAAAGTTTGCTTATTCTTTATTGTAATGTAGAAAATAAACACCTATGAAGCTAAATGTTTGAAGTAACTGAAATATTCCTCTGTATTCACAGCTTCAGCGAGTTTGATGGTGACGAAGACGTGTGGCAGAGAGTACGTCATTCAAGAACTGACTCTGCAAAAGCGGCTGATCATTAACACAGTCACCGTCCATGTTTCCTGTAGAGTCAAGTCCTCGTTCCATCCACAGACCCTTCTTACAGACTACATGTCCTCAGGTAGATAGACAGTTATATTCTCAAGTTGTTTCAAACTTGCAGAAAGATTTGAGTGTAGAGTGAGGGTTAATTGTGAGTTTCCTGCAGGAAATATTTCATCCTGCTCTTAAATCACTATTTCCGTTAATGTTACCTTTTGTGGTACCTTTAAATCATCCTGTCACATTGAAATAGCATTTCAAACAGCTACTTTATAGCATTTCAAACAGCTACTTTATAGCATTTCAAACAGCTACTTTATTAGTACTAAATAGTTTCTGGTTGAGGAGAGTGGTGTCAGCAGTATGCCTCATGTAGTGTCTATTAGCCATTAGGAAATCATTCTAGACTTTCCTGTGAGCCCCCATAGACGCCCCATTTTCCTGTCTCCCACTCTGCTGTTCACCTTCTTTAACTCCTTTCTTTCCCACTACCATAAAGAGAGGGCCTCTTTTGCTTGCTCCAAAATTGGTATCTGGGTATCTGCAGTAGGATATAAGATTCTTGCTAACAAATATTGCGTTTTGTTTGATGAAAAGTTCAGATTAAAATGAAGTACAGGCCGTCCCCGCCTTACGATGGTGGTTCTGTTCTGATGCTGCACCGTAAGCCGTGAATGGTTTTAACCCGAAGTATCGTTGAAAATCGTAAGAAAACCTTACTTTTCATCATTTGGTTTCTTGTAAATGACGCAAACTGCATTTTTATTGAGTTTTTCATGAAAAAACCTCCAAATTTTGACCATTCTGACGTTTAGGCGCCATATTTCTTCCGTCGGGTCGGCATCTTAGACCCAGAACATTTTTTGTAACCCGGGAAATAATTTCTGAATATACTTGAAGAGTGTCATAAGCTCGGAACATCTTGAGCCGAGCCTGCTGTAATCCGGGGACTGCCCGTGTTCTCTTATTGAAAGAGTAAAACAAATTTGGTGTCTGACACAAACTCAGACAGCCATGGGATTTGGTTCGAAGAGTTGCCAAACTCTTGCTTTTATGCAAAAGATTCTGTAACTTCAGGTGCCTGTAGGAGGGTAGGGCCGTCAAGTGCACTGTAAGCATTCCTCAATGTTCTTTGCAGCATCTGTTCAGCCCCTAGCTGCAACCCCTTTCATTCCTTTTACTGTACCTCCATTCATAGTCTCTTTCTTCTAATGTACTTTCCTCAACCTTCACCTGACAATTGTTTCACAGAGCAGTTGTTAACCTTTCAAGCCTTTTCATTTTACTCGGTCTCCCCTTCCAGCACTGAACGAACTCCTCGTAGGTCCCAGCGCTTGGTCGTTTGCCTGAATTTTGTACTCCATTCCTAGAAGCACTTTTAGTCAGCAGATTCATTTTCCTGCTAAGAATCGCACGAAGACACTATGAGTGTTTTAGTGCGTTGGAGTGTCCCTCTTCACTTTGGCATTAAGGGACGGTGACGTTGATGAAGCGTCAGAATGAAGGTAGCTGTTCCTATCGATGATTTTTTTGTACCGTCTCTAAAACGCATCTCCAAAGAGGCAGGCTTTATGAGATGATAAATCTGATGATAACTTGCTGAGGTCGTGTTGGATTGTAGCATCCATTAAAAAAAAAATGAAGGTCAGATTCAAGTAAAAGTATTTCGGAAGAATATTTTTATAAACTGGATGTAAAGAGACAGTTTTGAAACGCTTGTATTTTGTAATGGGTGCCTTGTTGTTTGTTGATATGTATGCCAAAGTTGCAATAACGTTATGTAACCCACATTTTGGGGCGTGTCTCAACACCCATTGCTTCTGTGGTCTTATCCATTTGATGATAAATATTTTCCCTTCATTTTTGTTACTTAATTGACTTTGCAACTTATTGGAATTCTAGAAAATATTTGAGTGCAGGTTGTAAGTGAGGGTCTTGTTACTTATTCATCTTTGTTACTTATCAGAAATATAGAAGTGATTAAAGTGCAGTGTGTAATATTATTGTTACTCAACGGACTTTGTTACTCATGAGATAGACCAGACTCCCAAATCTGGTGTCAAGTTGAGGTGGTAATTATGCTTTCAGAAAAAGCGCTTGTGAATAGTCGTATAGTAATATTTAATCATTGCTTTGGTAAAGTATCTGGGATTTATCTTTCCTTGCACCATTAACCTTCTTTGCTTTTTCAGGTGAAAATTTGGCTACCATGGCCGACTTGAAGATGGTGAGGAGGAGAATGGATAGGACGGTAAAGAAGAAAGCGAGAGAGAGAGAGAGTTGGTTACAGACCCCAGTGCCCTACGGACTCTCTGCAGATGTTGCAAAGATGCGTATGTGCAAGGTGTGTGGTAAGACTTTTTGATTTTATGGTTGTTGAAGTGAGGACTGTTATCTGTACGAAGGTTCTAAGGTGCACTAAATGGACCAAATGAGGATTGAAGAAGCCCTTTGGCAAGAGTCCCTCTGATTTGGGGGGTAGCGTCTTCAGTGCACCTCACAGTGTGCACTGTAGGCATTGCTTAATAAGGTTCTTTGTTGCGAAGAGTTGCTTGCTATCTTGCTATCCACCTTCTCCTAACAATTGTTTCATAGTGCAACTGCAGAAGGTTATCCTATTCCTGTTATGCCTGTCAGACCTCTCTACTCTCAATTCCCCTTTCAGCACCGAATGTCCTCGTCGTAGGACCCAGCGCTTAGCCTCTGGCCTAAATTATGTACAACATTCCATTGCATTTACTGACAACAGGTCAATGTTTGGCTTACTCAGACTTGCGACAGAGTGGACGTAGATTGTATACACGTTTGAAGTCCCTCTCCAGTTCCGAGTTTTCAATTGCAGCGTCTGGAAATAGTTTTATTAGCTTAGTTTTGGGTGTCCAAATTGTGGTTTTCTTTCCAATTGTTGCAGTGAATTGATAGTACGGCAGCTGTACTTGACTCTCTTGGCCTGGTCATGTAGGAATCTGAAGCAAGTAACGTCCTGGAGATGGAGACTTCAAATTAATTATAGCCCCAGAAATATTAACATCGTCACTTCCAAGATCAAACAGCTTTTTTGTTTTCTTCATGGAACATTTGCTCAACAGCAGGGGAATCCTGTAGTTAACAACATCCATTTCTGTGGTAGCATGCACATTTCAAATTTAGCTGAGCAGGTTAATAATTTTGATCGAAGGAGCCGTGACACTGTCAGTGGAAGTGTACGTCAAGGACAACTCTCTAATGACAAGAGCCTTGCACTTGTAATTGCTGAACTATCCATAGTTGGGGCACTCCATTCTGAATACAGTTTTAGAATGCCCAGAGTCCACAACAGGACATTCTTTTCTCGATTGCTTTCTTAGCGCCTGCAATTGGCAACTGCTTGCGTCGCCTCCTGCACAAAATGTGCCCTGTGGTGTCAAGAATTGCACATTGAGCACGACACAGACACCACCCTACTTGAAGACGAGTTACGGTCCAGACGGCCGTTTGGAAGTTGGTTACTACGTTATGAAATCAATACATTACTGTAGGGTTTTTTCATCCTAGAACACAATACAGACGGTCCCCGGTTTGCGACGGTGGTTCCGTTCCTGCGCCGCGTCGTAGACCGGAACGACGCCAGAAAAAGGCATAAAAATTCGAAACAAAAGTTGTGAAAGCCTTACGTGTCTCTTGATGTTCGACCTGCATTTTGATGTGTATCCAGAACTGGTGGCTGTGGAATGTACAAATTGACAATTCACTACAAAGTACAGTGTGTAGTAGTGCACTGTACAGCAATTGAAATATCCTGTATGCAGTAAAGTACAGTACACTGCGCAGGACTGTACTTTATACCGAAGAATTTATAAAAGATACAAAAAAAGAGAATTCCTGGAAAAATGGCGTGGCCTCATGATTGAGGGGGAATCTGGAATGTAAAAATTTAGTATTGGTGTACGTATAATACTGTACAGTAGTCCTGCACGCAGCAAAGTACTGTATGAATACAGTACAGTCAGTATTTTACAGCAGAATAATAAATGCATGAAAACGATAAAACGTTAGGAATTCCTCACCGAATTTCAGTGATTTTTAGAAGATGGGTGGGCATAGGGTAGATGAGAACAGGGCAGGGTAGGGTATGGTGTGGCACCTGCAATGAACAAGATAAAAGTGACACTGTACACAGTACTGCTGCACTGCACTGTATAAGTATAATAACACAATTTAAAATAGAAATTTCTAAGAAGAGAAGAATTCCTTACCTGGGGGAGGTTACTACAGGTTCAGGTTCTGAATCATAGTCAGGTAGAAGTTCTGGGGGAATCTGGGTGAGGCGTCACTTCTGCAACGGTGCAAATGATGAAATTGATTGGGTTACGCTGTGTATCCACAGTTCATGCCCTGACCGTTGGTTGCGGTGCCTCTTCCTCCTCCTCCTCCTCGATCATCTGCTTCTCCGGCTCGGCGAGGTCCTCCGGTGGCAATTCCTCTCGGCGAAGTCCTCAGCTTCCAAGTCCAGTTTCAGCCTCTTGCTGAGCCTCAACACCTGCTTGCGCAAGCTGCGGACACAGTTTCTTCCGGGCACCACTCAGGGTCGCCGGCTTTGCTTCGTCCCGAGCACGTGCGATGTTCGTCACAGCGTCTGCGGTGTTGCGGCGCTTCCGAAAATCTTTCAGAGTTGGCTCCCTGTTACCTTCAACGGCCTGTGAAGCGGTGCGCATTGTCCTCCTCGGGTAGCTGTACGAGGGATGTAGTATTTGGTGGTGGATACGCCACCTTCACTTCAGGGCGCACACTACGGAGGTTAGCCGGGCGGCCGCGGGCATTGTCTAGGACAAGCAGGACCTTAAGAGGCAGACCCTAATTATCTCGGCCAAACCGCTGGGGAAACTTTCTGCCACTACGCCGTGAGCGCTAGCAGCGTCACCTTGCAACTTCGCACTGTGCAAGTTTGCACGACCCTCGAAGCGGTTAAACCGACCTCTGCTGGTGGAAAATCCCTCGCTAGCTCTGCTGCTTCACGTTAGTCACCGTTGCCTTCGTTGGTGCGGCCTCTCGCGTGTGCTCCAGAATACGCTGCGTGTCCTTTGCTGTGGTAACAGCCGTCGCTCTACTAAGGCCCAAGGCACGGCCCGTCTCGGCGTTACTCTCGGCCTTCTCCGAACGCTCGATTACGTCGTACTTGACTTCCATGGTGGTGCGCTTCCTCGGCGGCTTCTTGGACGATGAATTCTACCCTTTGAAGAAGATCGGAGACGTGACTTCGCACAGGAGTGGTCTTGTGTGTCGTGTTTGTTCGGAGGTGAGGACCTCCCTGAACCTTGCGTCGCTTATGCCACCGATCCGAAATATGGCTACGAAACGGCAGAACAATAAAAATTTGGATTTTTTTTTATGAAAAGCTCAAAAAAATCCGGTTGACATCGTTTTCGATGCACATGAAGCGTTAAAAGTCAGGTCTTCTCAGGATTCTTGACGATTTCCCGGCTTCCGACGCATCGTAGGAACGGAACCCCCGTCGTAAACCGGGATCATAAATTCTTCATAATTCCCGTCGCATATTTCAGTCTGTGATTTAATTACCTTTTTATCTTTTTATTCTTTAATTTGTTAATTTATCTTGCATTTTCTAATAACTGATCTCCTCTCTCTGCATTTGATATTTATTTTGAGTCGGTGACCCCTTTCGAGGTTCTTTTCCTCCCGTTACGCCTTTCAGACCTCCCCTCGCTCTCGGGTGACCTTTAAGCGCTGAGTGACCTTTATGTCCCAGTACTTGGTATGCCTATGCCCTGAATTCTATATTCCGTTCCATTCCATAGAAAGCTTCAGCGGTGCGATAACCGCCGACGTACGCGAGTAAATAGCAGTTCAGAACAACGCAGTCGTACGAACGCCGATTGTCGTACATTATCGTACTGGTTCCCTTTCAGGCGACGCGTTGAGGGAAAAAACGACGTAGAATCGGCTTTGTTCTTTTGTTCGTTTTGACTCTAAGGGTACAGTAAGTAGAACAGCTACCCTATACAAAGACGGTTTTGTAATTTAGCAGTCGTCTTATGCTACCCTTGGCCGGATTTTGCCCGTCAAGTCCGGTGTCCGTTGGCTCCGGGTCCAACAAGCACAATTATTTGGTTACCTTGGGATTTTTTGTTCATCTTGGGATTTTCTGAGGTCAGTTCTTGGGATTTAGTGTAAGAGAATAATTTGCGCAGCAGCACAGGCCCAAATGACGCGGGCACCTCCATCTGCATCACTCTCCTCCCTGCGTATGTCTCGTCCGTTCTCACCACGTGGCCGTGCCGCTCCAGTCTTTCTTGGGCCTTCTTTGATGGTTCTACCACTTTATCAGTTCCTCTCGTTCTTTCATTCTTGATCCAATTTCTTCTCTTCCGCTCTCTTCCCCGGCCATGTCTCTGCCCCGTACGTCGAAGCTGGTCTCGCCACTGTCACATACACGCTCCTTTGACCCCGTGGGGGGTTAACGGAGGGTGCCGTTAGCTTGGAGTCTTGGTATTATCTGGGTCGCAGGAGCTGGATGTGAGCTTCTTGTTCAGAGGAAAGAGTAATCTGTGCCTTCTGTGTTCTTGAGGGCAATACATTCCACAAGGAGTCCAGGAATCCTCCCGAGTCTCGCAGCGTCCCATCGACCCCAAGCTGCGACCTCTTTCGTTCCTTTGACTGTACCTCCGTTCATGTTCTCTGTCCTCCATCTTACTTTCCTCAGCTGTCTCCTGACAGTTTTCCTCCTGTTAGACCTTCCAAACCTCTTCATCCTCTCAGTTTCCCCTCATAGACCCCAGGGCTTGGCCCTTGGCCCGGATTTTATCTATTCCATTCCATTCCAACAAGGAATCCTCTCTACCAAATAAAATACCAAAGGGGCTTTGGGAATGCAGGATTCCTTCCTTGTTGTGGCCAACTTTGCTCTTTCTGTTTGCTAAATGGCCGTCAGAGAGGACGACGCGTTTCATGTTGGTTCCTTGGGTACGAGTGCGTGGCGGTACAGTACAGGCAGTCCACGGTTGTCGGCGGGGGTTCCGTTCTTGGCGGCACGACGATAACCGAAAATCGCCGGTAACCGAGAGTAAAGTCTACGGGCTCTGAAAAATCGTACGGCGCCGACGACCGTTATCGGCGCTGTAATGAAAACGATATTTTGTTTATAGGATTTACTTCAGCAGTACAGGCAGCCCCCGGTTTACGACGGGGGTTCCTTTCCTACGCCGCGTCCTAAGCCAAAAAATCGTCAAACATCCTAAGAAAACCTTACTTTTAATGCTTTGGACGTATTGAAAAGCGATGTAAATGCATTTTTATTGAGTTTTCCATCAATAAAACCTCAAAAATTTTATTATTCTGCCGTTTTATAGCCATATTTCTTCCGTCGGATCGGCGTCGTAAGCGTCGTAACCCCTGAACATGCGTCGTAAACCGGGAAATAATTCCTGGTGAATATATTTGGAAAGCGTCGTAACCTCGGAATGCCGTAAGCCAACCCGTTGTAACCCGGGGACTGCCTAGTCCTTATTCTTGACTCTAGCCTGAACAGTAGTTCTGCTGAGTCCAAGAGCACGGCCGATTTCAGCGTTCGCCTCGCCTGAAAGAAAAGCATCAGTTTAAGCGGGGCCGGGCATTTCTTATAAAAACTTAGGCTACATGTTGTCCCCCTAATCTGCATCCAGTACACACAGTAGCGTGCTGTAGTAGTACACTGTACATTCGAAAGACTGCCGTAAATATAGTCTTTAATAGGGTGAAATATCGTCCATGACGCATCAGTTGCTAAATTTGTACTTTTTCACTCCATATTTAATTGGCCGAGCAACAAGGAAACGAAACTTGAAGAAACCTTTCAAAAGATTGAAGTTTCACGAAAAAAAGTGAGTTACCGTAACTGCCGACTGAAATGAAATATTGTGTACTGTGCTGTAGTCTTTGTACAGTACTGTACGTACTGTGAATGCACATTTTTGGATGTGTCGTGCATACTGTACATTGTTCTCATTCGACGTTTATTTCGTCAAGCCACAAGAAAATGAAACTTTGAGAAACCTTGCAAAAGGCTGAAGTTTTATTAACAAAATGTATTACAGTAAACCCCCTGTATTCATGAGGGATGTGTACAGCACACTGCCCCCCCCCCCCAGCGAATAGCTAAAATCCATGAATACTTAAAACCCCTCCAAAAATGCTTATACCTGAGTATTTTATTAGTTTTATCACAAAAAGTGCATTTAATCATGAAAATTATATGAAAATACAGTAATTAGTGAATATTTCTCAGTGAAAAGTACCGCGAATGGGCGAATTTTCGGCGAATAATGGGTAGATACGTTCCACAGAGAAATCCGCAAATCGTGAGGTCCGCGAATACGGGGGTTTACTGTATAATTGTCTGCCAAATAATAATATATGTAACCATGTGAAGTCTTTGCAAATGCATTTTTTGGAAGAGCGTCAGGCGGCGGCAGATATGCTAACATGACAGCCATACGTATTCATAGAACCAGTGCGACTGAACAACCTCTATTTTTCTTGATTGTGAATGGGCACACGTATTGCCTTTGTATCATATTTATGCAGGAAACCAAAAATACAGTACAGTACGCTGTAATACATTTTTCATATAAATTATACACACAAAAGCGCGAAAACTTATAAAATACGGTAGGGCAAAATAACGCTCAGGACACACCGATCGCCACCTAAATTTGCACATTTTCATTCGGTACTTATTTGGTCAAACCACAAGACAATGAAATTTTGAGAAAGCTTGCAAAAGATTGAAGTTTTATTAACAAAATATGTTATAATTAACTGCCAAATTAATAATAAATGACCCTGTGAAGTATTTGTAAATGCATTTTTTGGTAGGGGGTCAGGCGCCATTGTCGCAAATGCTACCACGTCATGGCCAGATATTTTACCCTAATATGTAATAACTCTTTTATAAAAATGTGGAATTTAATTTGCCTAATCCTTTACTATGGTCTGCACAGTAGTTCTGTAAATGTTCAATGCCAGATTCGACGAACTTAAAAGTAAACCTCGGCCTGACGGCAACGGATGTCCAGGTCCGAACAGCCTTTTCCAGATCGCTTGACGATGTCATATTTCAGCTCCTTCGTTATAGGCTTCCTTTTCGTACTGGCACCTCCGTCGGATGCAGGATTCTGGCGTTTGGGACTCGTGATGGAATTGCAAAAGTCGACATGGCGGGAGTAGAGTTGGCGCTACCTATCTCGGCGAAAGGGACGCACAGATCGACGGAACCGGTCAAGTGTAGTTACAGTACGTTCGGAAACGAGTTCCCGTCTACTGCGAGGGGGGTCTCGTATGCAGCCAATAACCAGGTATTGGCGACGATAACTGGTTATCGGCCAAGTTAACCGGTTATCGGCGTCGATGACCGGACGGCGCTGATAACCGGACATCAAGCCATTAAAAAACCAGTATTTTTTTTTTATATTTTTGAAACCCACCTTAAAACCGGATTGCCGCTAACCGAGTCCGCCGACAACTGGGGACTGCCTGTATTATTATTATTATTATTGTTATTATTATTATTATTATTATAATAATAATATTCAGAAGATGCAGAAGAACCCTTTTCATATCGATCAACGCCACCACAGGAGCCATTGACGTGAAATCCCAGAAGCTTCCGAAGAATATTCAAGTGCTCGTTAGGAAGAAACAAGAGAGGGTAGAGGGAAGTAGAGAAACGAGAGATCTCACTTATTAAAAAGGAAATAGATAAATGAATAGATAAAAATGCATTCAGTCCCTCGCCCTCTCGGTGTAAGATTTACTTATTATCCTGTGGATTGATCCCCGGTTTCATTCGATAGCCATGTTTCTTCTGGGTGGTGAAAGTGGTGGTCTCTCTCTCTCTCTCTCTCTCTCTCTCTCTCTCTCTCTCTCTCTCTCTCTCTCTCTCTCTCTCTCTCTCTCTCTCTCTCTCTCTCTCTCTCCCTGGTGTCTGAAGTATCCATTCTTTGGAGAGACAGCCTTAGTACTGTTGTACCATAGTACTTCATACCATGGTACTGTAATACTTAGTACTGTGGTGCTGTAGTACTTAGAACTATGGTACCATAGTATTTAGTACTTAGTACTATGGTACCATAGTACTTAGTATTATGGTACCATAGTATTTAGTACTTCATACTATGGTACCATAGTATTTAGTACTAAGTACTTAGTACTATGGTACTATAGTACGTAGTAATATGGTACCATAGTATTAATTACTTAGTACTATGGTACTGTAGTTAAGTATATCTTAGTTTAACCAGACCACTGAGCTGATTAACAGCTCTCCTAGAGAGGGCTGGCCCGAAGGATTATACTTATTTTACGTGGCTAAGAACCAACTGGTTACCTAGCAACGGGACCTACAGCTTATTGTGGAATCTGAACCACATTATACCGAGAAATGAATTTCTATCACCAGAAATAAATACCTCTAATTCTTCATTGGCCGGTCGGAGATTCGAACTCGGCCAGCAGAGTGCTAGCTAAGAACGGAACCCATTCGCCCAACGAGGAACTATGGTACCATAGTACCTAGTATCATGGTACCATAGTATTCGGTACTTGGTACCACTTACTACTATGGTACCATAGTATTTAGTACTTAGTACTATGGTACCATAGTATATAGTGCTTAGTACTATGGTACCATGGTACTTAATACTATGGTACCATGGTACTTAGTACTATGGTACCATAGTATATAGTGCTTAGTACTATGGTACCATGGTACTTAATACTATGGTACCATGGTACTTAGTACTATGGTACCATAGTATATAGTACTTAGTGCTATGGTACCATAGAATTTAGTACTTAGTACTGTGGTACCATAGTATGTAATACTTAGTAGTATGGTACCATAGTACTTAGTACTACAGTACCATAGTGTTTAGTACTTAGTACTGTGGTACCACAGTGTTTAGTACTTAGTACTATGGTGCTGAAGTACTCAGTACAATGGTACCTTAGCACTCAGTACTCAAACTATTATTATTATTATCATCTTTTTTACTATTATTATTGTCTTATTATTATTATTATTATTGTTATTATTATTATTATTATTATTGATGTTGCTGTTATTTATTATTATTATTACTTGACCCAATGTCACAGAGAAAATGACCCTTGCTTTTCTTGCAAAAGCAATAGGTTGACCTAAGCACTCCAACCAGTGTGGTCAAGGTCAAGGCCTCCTAAGCAGGAGTTGCTCTTGGATCTAAGCAGTGTCTGGCATACTAAATGGTTCCTGTCAATTATGAGACTTTCTTTGCATACAGTTGCTATATGTTAACTAAACAGTGATGTACAATCACTAAACACTTACATTCACAATACACTTACACTCACTAAACACTAACACTCACTATACACTCACACTTACTATACACTCACACTCACTATACACTCACACTCACTAAACACTCAACACTCACTGAATGCTAAACACTCACACTCACTAAACACGCACCCTTATTATATACTCATACTAAACACACATCCTTACTATACACTCATACTAAACACATACCGTTATTATACACCCATACTAAACACACACTTACTATACACTGACGCTCACTAAACACACACCCTTACTGTACACTCGCTCACTAAACGCACACCCTTACTATACACTCATACTAAACACTCACCCTTACTGTATGCTCACACTCACCAAACACTCACACTTACTATACACTCACACTTAATAACACTAAACACTCACTGAATACTCATCACTCACTAGGCACTCACAATACACTAAACGCTCACTAAATACTCACTGTACCCCAAACACTCAGTAAACATTCACTAAACACTCAATCCTAAACACTCATTAAACACTAAACTCACTAAGCATTCACTTAGCACTCATTAACCACTAAATTCACTAAGCATTCACTAAGCGCTCACCATGCACTAAACATTCACTATGTACTCACTATACACTAAACACTCACTATACATTCACTAAGAGGCACTCACTATACACTAAACACTCACTAAGCCCTAAATGCTCATTAAACCCCTAAACACTCATTAAACACTAAACAGTTAATGAACATTCACTAACCACTCATTAAACATTCACTAAACACTCACACTAAACATTCACTAAACACTAACATTCTCAAGACATTTACTAAACAATCACTAAACATTCACTGAATACTTACTGAACATTCGCTATACACTAACATTCACTAAACCCTAAACACTCACTAAACATTCACTGTACACTAATATTCACTAAACCCCAAACACCCACTAAACATTCACTATACACTAATATTCACTAAACCTTAAACACGCTCTAAACATTCACTGAATACTTACTAAACATTCACCAAACATTAACATTCAATAAACCCTAAACACTCACTAAACATTCACTGAATACTTACTAAACATTCACTATACACTAACATTTACTATACCCTAAACACCCACTAAACATTCACTATACACTAATATTTACTAAACACTAAACACCCACTAAACATTCACTATACATTAACATTCACTAAACCCTAGACACAACTAAACATTCACTGAATACTTACTAAACATTCACTAAACACTAACATTCAATAAACCCTAAACACCCACTAAACATTCACTGAATACTTACTAAACATTCACCATACACTAACATTCACTAAACATTAACATTCACTAAACCCTAAACACTCACTAAACATTCACTAAACGCTAAACACTCACTAAAAATCCACTGAATGCTGACACACTAAACATTCAATGATACTAATATCCACAAAACATTCACTAAACACTAACTAAACATTCACTAACATTCACTAAACGCTAAACTAAACATTTACTAAACAGATCTGAAAAATAATATAAAATTAACAGAGGAGGAATAATAATAATAATAATAATAATAATGTGATTGATTGTTATGTAATGAAAAACTTTGATGTTATTAAAAGTGATTTAGTCAATTAATTAATAATATAATAATCTAATAATTCAAAAATTAATAATTATTAATTAAATAAATAATTAATAATAATTAATTACAAAGGTTTACAAATCTGTCAATTATACCTTTAATGAGAAACTGGCAGCCATTTTTAAGGTGTTATTTAATTATTTAATTAATTAGTTATTTACTTGTTATTTGTGTTGTAATTATATAATTAATGTTATTTAATTATTTCATTAAATATTTATTTAATTGTTATTTTATTGTTTTCTTTGTTTACAGAGCAAGTTAGGTTGGCATGTGTTCATGTCTTGTGAATATGTTCAGTTATTATGATTATTATGGTTATTACTATTATTATTATTATTATTATATTATTATTATTATTATTAGTATTATTAATATTATTATTATTATTATTATTCCTCTATTGAGTTTTATATTATTTTTCAGGTCTCCTCCCATGCCCACACCCTACTTCAACCACAAGCACCATAATGGAGGCTGAACACGACCCCAGATTTGGCAGATTTTAAAGCACGAGGAACCCACCAGTACCCCAGATTCACAGTTAAATGGCCCTCTTGCCTCCTCGCCCGACAACCCACCCCATCATGACCCTCTTCTTAAAAGCCAGACATCCTCTTAAGGATTAGTTTCCCATGACCTGGTTCCTGTCGGCTCGACTCCTGTCGTCTACCTGTTCAGTAAGCAACTTGTAATGGACAGGATACAAGTAGTTGCTTGTTCATGTCTTGATTTATTCACCCGACTTGTCATTCTCGAAAGTCCCTCTTCCTCCCCATTCCTGTCTTGAACCCATTCCTGCCTGTACCCCTTCCATTCCTAATCATTCTTCTTCAACACCTCCCCAAGCATCCACATTCCATTCAATCTCTTCCTCCCCATTTATCCTATTTCCGGTAATAATTGCCGTACATCCCCGTCGACTATAAGACCACGTCGCCATTCATACCTCTGGCCAGGTACACCGCCTACCACTCTACCCAATAAACCAAACCTCTTTTCTCATCCTCCTCGCTTTATTTTCCTAATTAATTTACCTCTTTCCTCTCTTATCTCAACCACTTTCTTTTCCATTAGACAGAGGGCTGCTCCCAGGGTCTTGTGGTGACCTTGACCTTTTAAATACCCTGGTCGTATTTTTTTGCGGGTGGAATTATCTCAAGTATTCTTCTTTCCGTCACCAATATATCCTTGTCTTCGGTCGTCCAAATTGCCACCTTTATTTCAGATGCATCTGCAGTTTATTGTGACCTGTGAGGAACTTCTCCAAAGTTCCGGAGGTCCTTTATTCCTCGCACTGTTGGACTGTGGAACCGTCTCCCTGAGAGGACGTCCCCCAGATTTTATATAGTACTCCATTCCATTCCAACAAGGAATCGTCTCCAGGGATTGTAGGAATACAGCTGTACTCTTTCTGTTTGCTAAATGTCCTTCCTCTGTTGGTCTACCTACCAGGATCTTAAGGTCTTCGCCAGTCTTGCAATTTGCAAGATGGCTGGTTGCAACATCGACACATTCAGAGGACCTCCGTCAGAGAGGTCTTCGCCAGCCTTGCATTTTGCAAGATGACTGGTTGCTTTGTCAACTTCTGCTGTTTTATTTGCAACATTCCAAGTATTCCCAATTGCTTTTTCCAAACTGAGGGGCACTTTCTCTGAAATAAACTGCAACGGGTCTGTGCCCCCAGTCGCCATCTTCTCGACCAAACGTTTTCCCGCAGTAATTACTTTTCAGAGACATCACAGGAACGGCAGAACCTCACTGAAGTATCTTTAGGCTTGAGGGACATCTTGGTCCTGCCTGCTGAAGAAGAAGAAGAAGCCTGGTGGCTTTGAACTCTCTCCTGCAGAAGGTTCCTCTTGTTGCACCTTTCAAACCTCTTCGCTCTCGGTTTTCCTTGAAGCACTGAATGACCTTGTATGTCCCAGTTCTTGGCCTTTGGCCTAAATTTTATATTCCATTCCATTCCATAGGCAGCTTCAAGAAGGCACAGTTTTTACTGGTCCACACATACAAATGTGGAAGTATTTCTCCAAGAAGTCACATGACTTCAGCCTTCCTTCAAGAAATGATGGCGGGTTTTTCAACCACTGGGCATATTAAGCCTGTCGTCTCAGTCTGATAGACACAATGATAGGCGTAATATGATTGATTGGTTTATATGAAAAACTTGTTTTATGTTGTATAAAAACAGTAGTTTTGGTCTAAGTAAATATGAGGGTTTACAAAGCCATATAATTTGTAATATTTAATAAGATTTCAGTGTGTTAACCCAATGAGAACTAAGATTTTTGGATAATTCATTTTCATATCTCATTTTCACCTTGCAAGCAACTGCAATTTGTGCAAAAATGGTTTGTTAATCCCATGTATATTATCTTTCTGCTTTGTTATCTGTGTCTTTGGTAACATTGTCCCAGTCCTTTGCTGGGTTCGTGTAACGATACGCAAATACTTGGTTTCTGGTTAGTGTTTGTACTTGGGTACAGATGCCACCCTACTTACAAACATTCAACTTACAAACATTCAGAGACACAAACAAACAGGACCTCAAATTAAAATTGTTTTCAGAGCGGCCCCCCTTTCCCATCCGCAAATTCAGTAAGTTCAGATTTTGTATAGCATTCCTGTTCTGTTCATACAGTGTAATGTGTTTTAGGATAAAAAAAAATGTACAGTACTGTATTGATTTTATAACATACTGTACTTGAGTAGGCATGAACAGTACAGTAACCAGTTTACAAGCAATTCAAAGTACAAACGTCTGTCTGGAACGTAACTCGTTTGTAAGTAGGGCAGTGTCTGTGTTCATCTCTGCTAAGAGTGATAGTTTCTATGAGGTTTTCTGCTATGTTTCAGCTTATAATCAGTATTATCATAGAAGAAAGACACTGTCAGCTCTTCTTGTTGTACGTGACTTTGACACGTCAAGATGGATGTGGTATATTCTTTATTCATTAGAGAGTTCAATCTCTGTCGAACTTCTCCAGAGGTCCTTTATTCCTCACACCATTGGACTGTGGAACATGCTCCCTGAGGATGTCGTGCAATTGAACTTCAAAAGTTCAGGTGAAGATGCAATGCATGACTACCCTAATGCTATTATCCTGGTGTTTTAATACATTTTTATCTATTTATTAATTTATTTTTCTTTTTAATAAGTGAGATCCCTTCTTTCTGTATTTCCCTTTACTTCCTCTTACTTCTTCCTAATGAGCACCTTCATATTCTTTGGAAGCTTGAATTTCAAGTCAGTGGACCCTGTGGTGGGCTTCTTGTTCCATATGAATAGGGTTCTTCATCTCCTGGATAATAATAATAATAATAATATAGAGGGATGAATAAATTTGTTTTTATTTAGCATTTCCCAACGTTTTGAGAGAGAGAGAGAGAGAGTGTAATTGTCGTAAGTGAGTGCTTCGGTTGTTGGAAGAGGGATGAGGTCGTTAGTTTGTTTACGGCGCTGTCTGTCTGTCTGTGGAATATGTGTGAGGATTTTTCGGTTTTGAAGGAGTTTTTTTTAGTCTTGAGCTGAGTTCTGTGCAAGGCGGATATTGGTGGTAGATTGTTGTATGTTCCGTGAGTCGAGTGTTTTCTGTTGGATGTTATTGTAGTCTGTGCATGTGTCTCTTTCTTTTTGCTGGTTTTTTTTTGGTTGGAAGTCTGTTTTCCGGGTTTGTTTGTGTAATTTTGTCTACTGTGTTGGCGACCGTGGACATCCTCAACCATCTCCCAGCAACCGAGGATCATAGTGAGTATTGTATGTGGTTATATGTTCAGTGTATCTGTGTTGTGTATTGTTTTTTGTGTTTTAAAATCCCGCCACAATAATAATAATAATCTAGTTAGTAGAGGCATTCCCGTTCAGCAGATTTGATATATTTCATTTTTTCAGGTCCTTTACAATGATAAATGTTCGAGAAGGAATAGAAGATGCAATCAGGAATCACCTTATGGACCCCAGAGGACATGGAATCATATTACGTAAGTGCCGCCACTATTCCAAATTCTGACACCATTGTCAGATAGGTGGTGGACCTATTCCCAAAAACACAGAAGCACCAAATGAAGCTGGAATGTCTTAAACTGGAACCCATTTGCTTGTTGGTGGTTGTGCAAGCAGTCGTTTCTTTTCGGAAATGTTACCTGCCGTTTAGAGCTCGTTTATTCATCGCTTCTGGAGTTCCTGGACTCCTGTTTGACTGGTGGTATTTCAGGACTCCTTTTCGGCGTTACCGGAAAGACGAAGGTCCTTAGAAAGGTTTTGGGAGACGGGGAGGTCGGCCATTACAGCGGTCTTGTACGTTGTAGACAAACGTTATCATATACAGATAGAAAAAGCTTCTAAATTTATCAGATATCGATAGAAAAAGCTTCTAAAATCTGTACCGGAATTCTCTTGTTCATTTGGTGTTGAATTCTGGAAGGTCGTGACTTCAATGCCGTTGTTCCAGTACAGTGATTTTCAAGTCTAAAAGTCTTTGACGTTATTAAAAAGTGTCGCAAACCATTGCCATTGTACTTTCAAGGTCGTTTCTGTATGTAGTTTATTCGTTACGTTATTTCTTGGTAATTATTATCATTACTGATATACTCTTCTGTGTTCCTATTTCACATCCTGACTCGTACATTTGCGGCAAATTTTGGCTCGAAATAAGCGAAAGCCGCAACTTCACATCGACGTACCTCGTACTTTATATGGTACCCTTTCGTTACCGTTTCCTAATTATCGGTGTCGTTGTTTGAACGTTTTTTATGTTTTCTCATCTGCCTCTGTTGAGATGGTTTGTTGTGGTTCCTCTACTCAGGATGTGTTGTTGAGAGGATTGGTATCACTTCTGCTGTCAGAATTGGTATCAGGATTGGTACCACTATTTATATCAGAATTGGTATCACTATTGCTTTCAGAATTGGTATCACTTCTGCTAACAGAATTGGTATCATAATTGGTATCACTTCTGCTATCAGAATTGGTATCACTCCAGCTATCAGAATTGGTATCAGGACTGGTATCACTATTGCTATCAGAATTGGTATCGCTTCTGCTATCAGAATTGGTATCATTATTGCTATCAGAATTGGTATCAGGACTGGTATCATTATTGCTGTCAGAATTGGTATCACTATTGCTATCAGAATTGGTATCACTATTGCTATCAGAATTGGAATCATAATTGGTATCACTTCTGCTATCAAAATTGGTATCACTCCAGCTATCAGAATTGGTATCAGGACTGGTATCACTATTGCTATCAGAATTGGTATCACTAATGCTATCAGAATTGGTATCATATTTTGTATCACTTCTGCTATCAGAATTGGTATCACTCTAGCTATCAGAATTGGTATCAGGACTGGTATCACTATTGCTATCAGAATTGGTATCACTATTGCTATCAGAATTGGTGTCACTATTGCTATCAGAATTGGTATCATAATTGGTATCACTATTGCTATCAGAATTGGTATCACTATTGCTATTAGAATTGGTATCTATTGCTATCAGAATTAGTATCATATTTTGTATCACTTCTGCTATCAAAATTGGTATCACTCCAGGTATCAGAATTGGTATCAGGACCATAGAGGTAGAATATTGGCCTGGAGACGGGGTGAGGGGATTAAGCCGTACTCCTGGGTGAAGCCAGGTTGACAGGTACTCGGCCACGCCCAGTCGTGGCAAGAAGCAGGAGTGGGACACTTTGGGTAACGCAAACTCTTCACTAAATACGTCAGTATTTACTGTTGTTTATTAAGGAAATATTTACAATAGTGCTGGTAAAACATAAGAAATCAAAGCACGATCATTTTACTCATGAAAAAAAGAAAGAAAGAAAAAAAACATGCAATTCACATTAAATCATTGGCCGCTAAACTGGATAAGTTTTGTGTATGATTGTCTACTCTTCACTGAAACTTGAGTTTGCAGCTTAGCAGTTAGTCGTTTTCCAACGTAATGGTACCTTACATTCAAATATTTTTCAGCAATTGCTTTTGTTAATAAATGTATATGATTGTCCAAAGGATCAGTATTGTACATATGATACCCAAAGTTAGTAAAGATTTCTTTGTCTTTATAGACTGCTAAAACTGATGTGAAAATCTGTTTTTACTAAAGATTTTGTACAGGACATCATTTCTCTTAGTTTCTTCTCATACCACTTTTGGATTGTTCTCGGATGAGGCAAACAAGTCTCAAACATCTTTCTAACATAGCGATACGCATGCGGGGAATAAAAGTAAAGTGTCAGTGCAAAGCTCCTCAGTTCAGGAGAATAAGACTTTGGAACGGGCTTATTACTATGCTTAGCAATCTGTCGCAGTAGAAGATCCGAAACATCACCAGCACAATTTTCTAGTAGATTTATGCTATCTTCACTCATGAACCTTTTTTTCTCAAGCTCTGATAGAACACTTTTCAAATCAGCATTTCTTTTTGCCAGACGCTGCTTCGATTGTTGAAGCACTTTGATTTTCTATTTTGAAGCAATAAGTTCACTCTCACTGTTATCAAGCTTACGTTTTAATGTTTCGTTTTCCTTTCTCAATGATTCCACTTCTGTCGGAACATTAGGGGAAAGTTGCAAAGGAAGCACATCAACTGATACAGGTGAATCATTACAATTGTCAGTGACAGTACGATTCGTTGACGCCTTTCTCTTTGGAGGATGATTTTCCTGGAGATGCTTCGGAAATGCTTCAAAGATACGAGGAACAGCACCATTTCGAATCCGAACCACTGACTGAGATGTCCGATCTATGTCTTCTTCACGGAAATGTTTTGAGCATATCAATGAATATTTCGTTGGGGTGAAGTTTTCTCGTCTCATCCTCCGAACCCACTCCTGCTTCAGAGCCTCATCTTTTGGAAAACTGTAAAAAGAGATACAACCAGTTAAAAGATATTCCTGATAAAACATAAAAACCCTAATAATAAGTTTAAAACACACACACACACACACACATATATATATATATATATATATATATATATATATATATATATATATATATATATATATATATATATATATATATATATATTATATATATATATATATATATATATATATATATATATATATATATATATATATATATATATATATATATATATATATATATATATATATATATATATATATATATATATATATATATATATATATATATATATATATATATATATATATATATATATATATATATATATATATATATATATATATATATATATATATATATATATATATATACATATAAATTAGGATAAAGATGGTAAAATAGGTCTAGTGGGTTGTGGAGTGAGCAAATTATAATTCTATTGCTCACCATGTGTAAAAGCAGTTGCTTATTTTTATTTAATCTTTGCAACTTGATTGATATGTATATCAAGTAGTTACAGGCATGCACACACACACACACACACACACACACACACACATATATATATATATATATATATATATATATATATATATATATATATATACATACATATATATATATATATATACATGTGTGTGTGTGTGTATGTAAGTATACATATTTGAATACAAAGCCAACACGTCAACAGAGCTTAAACCAAAACAGTAATCACCTGGGCAAATTTTATGACATCTGCTAATCTCGGTCAAAAAATTCTGAGCTGCTTATACTGACCATAGGATTAGTCCACATGGGTTTTAAGATTAAAAGCTGGACGATTCCCCTGGGAATTCATGAACATGCCACTAGTCAACTACAAGTAAAAACAACTTACAATAACCGTCCAATGATTTAAACGCACACACTAACCCTTACTTCTGAAACTTCTATTTTCGACATCAATTATTATTATTATTATTATTATTATTATTATTATTATTATTATTATTATTATTATTATTAAGTTAAATATTCTTAGCTATTTTTACCTGGCTTGAAAAAGTTCTGTCATGCTACAACAAAACCAATGAATTGTCTGTAAAGGTCCCTAAATAAGAAAATGTAGGGGGAAATGATTGTACACATTTTTAGGGTCATGAACATATCCACCTGGATTGTTTTTTTAAAAAGCTGTAAAAACCAAGGGTTACTAGACGTTATTGTACACTAATTCTATGAGTAAATTATGGAAATTAGAAATGCATAATTTGAAATTCACTTACTGATGAAATGTCCGAGTAGGATCTTGTAACTTGTTGTATCTTGCTGTGCAACCAAATGCTGAACAAGAGCTTGGCATTCTGTAAAAAATTAGCTATAAAAAAACTCCACACTTTCGCCTCGAATGATAATATGGATCTGACTGACAAGGAAGGTCGGTCACTCTTGGTTTACTCCCATGAGTGTCCCAGAGCTTCTTGCCACGACCAATATGGCTGCCCAGCTGTCAACCTGACTTCACCTTTTCCGCGGGACATCGCCTCCACCCTAATCTTTCCTCCAAGATCAGGACTGGTATCACTTCTGCTATCAGAATTGGTGTCACTATTGCTATCAGAACTGGTATCACTATTCCTATCAGAATTGGTATCACTTGCTATCAGAATTGGTATCAGGACTGGTATCACTACTGCTATCAGAATTGGTATCACTCCAGCTATCAGAATTGGTATCGTAATTGGTATCACTTCTGCTATCAGAATTGGTATCAGGACTGGTATCACTATTGCTATCAGAATTGGCATCATAATTGGTATCACTTCTGCTATGAGAATTGGTATCACTCCAGGTATCAGAATTGGTATCATAATTGGTATCACTTCTGCTATCAGAATTAGTATCACTCCAGCTATCAGAGTTGGTAAAAGGACTGGTATCACTATGGTTATCAGAATTGATATCATAATTGGTATCACTTGTGTCAGAATTGGTATCACTATTGCTATCAGAATTGGTGTCAGGATTGGTATCACTATTGCTATCAGAATTGGTGTCAGGGTTGGTATCACTATTGCTATCAGAATTGGTATCACTATTGCTATCATAATTGGTATCAGGACTGGTATCACAATTGCTATCAGGATTGGTATCACTTCTACTAACAGAATTGTTATCAATATTGCTATCAGAATTGGCATCACTTCTGCTATCAGAATTGGTATCAGGATTGATATAACTTCCGCTATTAGAATTGGCATCACTTCTGCTATCAGAATTGGCATCATTTCCTCCATCAGAATTGGCATCACTTCCACCATCAGAATTGGCATCACTTCTGCCATCAGAATTGGCATCACTTCCGCCGTCAGAATTGGCATCACTTCCGCTGTCAGAATTGGCATCACTTCCGCCATCAGAATTGGCATCACTTCTGCCATCAGAATTGGCATCACTTCTGCCATCAGAATTGGCATCACTTCTGCCATCAGAATTGGCATCACTTCTGCCGTCAGAATTGGCATCACTTCTGTCATCAGAATTGGCATCACTTCTGCCATCAGAATTGGCATCACTTCCGCTGTCAGAATTGGAATCACTTCCGCTATCAGAATTGGAATCACTTCCGCTATCAGAATTGGTATCACTTCCGCTATCAGAATTGGTATCAGGATTAGTAACACTTCATGTTTCATCTTCTGAATAATAATAGTAATAATAATTAGGTTTTGGTGTTTGCGAAGGAAGTCGTTTAATTTCGAATAACTTCTATACTTTTCCGTTTGGGACTTTTTCGGGTATCGTTTCTGCTCCTTTTAGTAGGACAGTTATTGCTCTACTCTTTACCTGAGGGTATTTCAGTATTCCGGGATTACTGGAATATCGAATGCCCCTTGAAAACGTTTGGGCATCACTGTATACTGCCGTTGCATTAGCCTTCCTGTACATTGCAGACCAACATTATCACATAGAGACAGAAAGAGGAATAACAGAAAGCAGTAAGTGTAAGAAAATGCGAATTAGAGATTGCTGGGAGAAGCATCGACTTCTGGGAAATTGCACGGCAGAACAGAGGGTCATTTTTAGCTCTGTAAAAGTACCTGTGGTTGCCCACACTGGAAGCTTTCACTGGAAAAATAATGCAATATATGAATAATGGGATCCGAGTGCCCAATCCACAACCAGTTTATTGCATTTTGAATGTCTGTAAATTCTCAACTTTCTGCATACAGTTTGGGTACTTTTGTAGACTGTAATCTGTTCTGTGGATTATCCCCTTGACCTTCAATTATTTGTCCTCTTGCTTCGACCTTTTCCAGCCCAAGTTCTTTATTGTGACCTTGTTCTAATTGTGACCTCTGGTTTATTGACAGATCCTTCGACCAATCCCTGTCATTGCCTAGAAGCATGACTCAGTGATCTGAAACTTGTACCTCTGTTGAATAGGTTGCTAAACAAGAATCATCCCTGCCAAGTCAGGTCAAGTCAGGTTGTTGCGGGCTAAGTTTGGCTTTGTATGATGTAAGACGTTTGTATGAATTGTTCCGTTTTGTTTGTTGTGATGTTTTTATTTTTGGTTGATTTTTTTGTTTCCTTATTAAGTTTGTGTGTGTATATGTTGTTTATGAATGTGTCGTTGGTGTAATTCTGCAGAGTTCAAATGAATTATTGAGTTTATTTTTGAGCCCAATATGTTTTTGTTGTAGTGAAATGAAGATTTCATGGAAAAGGACAAATTGTTGCAGGAATGTGTGTCATTATTTTTGCACCAGACTACCAATTTACTCTTTTGTATTTACTGTACAAGTATTTAAAAGCTGGTTTTTGTAGTATTGAGGTGGAATGCAGGATAAGTTCTGATGAACTATAATATTGAGTTAGGCTGAGTTAGGATAAGGTTCTGTCTGAAGGTCTTCAGGCCACCGTAATATTAAGGAAATAAACTAGGTTAAGGAAAGTCAGAGTTTCATTTAATAACCTCCAAAACTGTTCCCACATACTGCCCTAATTGTGTACTATAAAAAGCCCCTACAAGGTCACATCTGCCATTGGTTACAGCCTTAGTCTCTGATAGATCTTAAACATTCTTTAACTTGTTCTTGTGGTAGTTTAATGCATTGTTTTCCTCTTGTGTGACCTTGAAAGTTGATGCCCAAGTTTGATTTATTTATCATTTTTATTTTGTAGTCTTAAAAAATTGAAAGGGCCTTCTCCCAAAATTTGTCAGACTCCATCTTTTCATTTTTCAGTTTTAAATCCATTTTTGCTTGTGATTTTATCCTGAGTGCACCTTGTATTTACACAATTTCTTTGTTGCAGATATTCCAATTGTGCTGTTGGCGACCGGTACGATGTTATTGCACGGCTAAGGTCAAGCTGCGAAGATCTTCCAGCGGTTTGCTCATTGTCAACTTGAAATTGATCGATTATCGTTGCGTAGAGGTTTTTGTGGTCTAATTATTATGTCACTTTTTCCCCAGTGTCCTTTTAATAAACCCTTGAAGTTAATCGTACTTAATAAAGATAGTGAGGTCATGTGATAGTGTGATAGTCACTGTAACCTCACTTGGTGGAGTACCAGCATCTAGATTCCATCTAGAATAGAAATCTCTTTGTTCATTTGTCTGTTAAACTCTGAAATGGTCTTTTTGTATAACTGAGATGGTGTTCTTGCATATACTGCTGTTTCCAATGCAGGACTTTCAAGTTTAAAATTGTCTGTGAAACTGACATAAAGTATATTATGTATAATCGCCTTTGGATTTTATATTTTTAAAGTGTTTTTGTAAGTGCTGTACACAGTACATTTTTAATAATTATTACGGGTATTTTTGTACATTTCTGTGTTCCCATTTCATGTGTGGGTACTTTTAGTGTGTGGAAAGTTGTTTTTGCAAATCAGTGAACTAATTTTAGGCTCGTTTGATTGATGTTCACTTGTTATATATTGTTATAATTGTAAGAATTGAGTTTTCAATTCA